>VXBC01012570.1:1733471-1852624 GCA_013399945.1 Ploceus nigricollis | reverse complement strand
CGGCGCCGCGGCCCCAGCGCTGTGCCCGGGCACACACCGGCACGGGACGGAGTGCACCTGTGTGCAGCGAGAGGGGGAGTGCTCGGCGTGTGCGAGCTCTGGGGCAGCGCATTCCTCAGCCTCTTGTCACTGACTGCCACCGCAGCACGGGAACAGGAGATGACAGTGTGAATGCAGCTTTCTGTAAATTGTGGGTGCTGCTGAAGTCCACTGCTATTCCATCAGCGCACCCACAAGCAGACCTACAGCAAATAGGAGTGTACTTAATTCACATTTTCTTATTTAATGTCCATGAGTCAAAAGCTCCTGTGCAAGAATAAAGATGACCTTTTTCTTTTTTTTTTCCTTTTTTTTTCTTCCCCCCGCCCCACCCCCAGGAACTGCAGTAATGTGCTGTACGAATACTACAAGTTTAAAGGCAGAGAAATGGTTTACGGAATTTTTAAATATCATTTCAGTCATTTAAAATCACTCTGCCTTGCACACTTGTATCACTTACACTTAGTAGAGCAATTGAGTTTCCAAGTGTTGGGCACACAGTGATCAATTTAATACTATAATTGTTGCCATTTTATTCTGAAGGCAGTAAAGGCATAGGTGTGCATTACATTTCAGGATCATATTCTGTATTTTCTCATTTCCTCTTTTAGTATTAGATGCTCCTTTTAATTCCTGATTCATTTATTTTCTTCTGGGGTTTGTTTTTTTTTTATCTATCTCCTTCTTGCTCAAAGGCTGCCCATGTGTTCAAGGGGAAAAGCTGAAATTCTATGCAGCCAAGTAAAAATTGAAACAGTGAAGAGCTGTTGCTTGTGCCTTTCGCACTGTGACACATAACTACTTCAGGCAACACCTCAGGCCCATTTGAGTGTTGTAGCTCTTAGAGGGTGGCTGGGCTTGGATGAGCAGTGTACTCCCATCCCCAAATGACCATGTAAGAGTTGCTGTACCACTGACATGGTTAACTGAGCAGTCATAGTACAGACACATTTTGTGAGGCCACTTGAGCTAAGTAGCTCTTTGGCAGCTGTCTGCTTCTGTCGAGCTCTGCATACTGTAAAGCTTTTTAATTCCTTTTCTCTTAGCAAGCACTCAAGCCCACGGAGTTTTTCTTCTAAATTCCTTTAACTGTGTCAAAGAATAAAGAAGCCTGCAGATGAAGGATTTCTCGTCTAATCTGAATTCTCTTCACCAGCTTGTGCAGTCTTGGAGACTGCTTGGAGAAGCAGCAAGCAGTTTTCTACCCACCTGTGAGGGAATACCTGCTCTGCTGCAGATGGATGTCAGCAGTGATAGCTTGCTACTCCCTGCCCAGATCACTTTCCCTTTCCAGCTGATGTTCTGGACTAGGGCAATGATATTATTCTCTTAGGATTTCTGGCAGGGTACTCAGCTCAAACTGAAGATGAACCAAACAGAAGGTAGAGTGGAGTGCAAGAGGTGGGAAGGTGTTTTTCTGGGAACTGCCTAAGGCAGGCTGCTAGCCAGTGCAAATGTCTGTATTTCAGGTAGTTCTCCAGAGCCCCCTCAAATCATCAGAGAGCAATCATCTGTTTACTGATGCCAGATGTTAGCTGAAATGAACCTGGTTTCCTTAGGCTCTCCCATAGACCATTAATGAACTCGCTGTAGTGCCAAGTATAGATCTACATAAATGACTAAAATGAGTGAAATGCAGGTCATTTTAACATGTGGTCTGGCAACTTGCAGTCATACCATTTTTGTGATTGAACAAAACAACCAGGAAAATGGGTCTCTGTATCATCCTGATAAGAAACAGGATCAACCTGACAGGAATGAAAGAATTGAGTTCAGAGAAGATCACAGAATCATAGAGTAGTTTGGGTTGAAAGGGACCTTTAAAGATCTCTAAGCGAACCCTTGTGCAATGAGCAGGGAGATCTTCAACTAGAACAGGTTGCCCAGAGCCCTGTCCAACCTGACCTTGGATGTTTCCAGAGCTGGGACATCTCCCCTCTCTCTGGACAGCCTGTTCCACTGTTTCATCACCCTCATTGTCAAAAATTTATTCCTTATATCTAGTCTAAATCTGCCTTCATTTAGTTTGAAACCATTGCCTCTTGTCCTATTGCATCAGATCCTGCTAAAATGTCTGTCCCCATCTTTCTTGTAGGGCCCCTTTAAGTATTGCAAGGCTGCAATAAGGTGGCCCTGGAGCCTGCACTTCTCCAGGCTGAAAAACTCCGGCTCTCTCAGCCATCCTCATAGGAGAGGTGTTCATCCTTCTGATTGTTGTTGTGGGCCTCCATCCTGGTGGATGTTCTCCACCAGGTCTATGCCTTTCCTGTGTCAAGGACACAGTACTCCAGGTGGGGCCCCATAAGAGCAAAGTAGAGGGGCAGAATCCCCTCCCTCATTCTGCTGGCTTCACTGCTTTGGATGCAGCCCAAGACATGACTGGCTTTCTGGGCTGGGAGTACATGGTGCTGGCTCACATTCAGCCTCTCATCCAGCAGCACCCCCAAGTCCTTCTCAGCAGGGCTGCTCTCAGTCTGTTTATGCCCCAACCTGGATTATAACCAGGGGTTGCCCTGGCTCAGGTACAGCACCTTGCACTTCATCTTATTAAGCCTTATGAGATTCCCATGGGTCCACTTCTCAAGCTTGTCCAGGTCCCTCTGGATGACATCCCATCCATGAGGTGTGCCAACAGGACCACTCAGCTTGGTGGTGTCTGCAAACTTGCCAAGGGTGCATCCAATTCCACTGTCCATCGTAACTGATGAAGATATGCAACAGTACAGGCCCCAGCACAGACCCGAGGGACACCATTTGTCATGATGTCCATCTGAGTATTGAGCCACTGATCTCTATCCTCTGGATACAATTGACCGACCAGTTCCTCATCCATTGATCAATTCACCCATCAAATCCATCTCTGTCCAATTTAGAGAGAAAGGTGCTGGGGGACTGTGTCAAAGGCCTTATAGAAATTCAGATAGATGACATCTGTAGCTCTTCCCTTGTCCCCTGATGTAGTCACTCCATCATAGAAGGACACTAGGTTGTCTGGGTTGATCTGTTCCATGATCTTCCCATGCACTGAGGTGAGTTTGACAGCTCAGTAGTTCCTGTGGTCCTCCTTTCTACGCTTCTTAAAAAGGGTGAAGTATTTCCCTTTCTGCAGTCACCTGGGATTTCACTTGACTGCCATGTCTTTTCGAATATCCCAGAGAATGGCTTGGCAACTGCATCAGCCAATTCCCTGGGGACTCTGCGATGGATCTCATCAGGTGCCCTAAATGGTCACAAATGCGATCTTCTCTTACAGTGGGAGGCACTTTGCTCCCCCAGTCTGCCTGCCATGCAGTCCACCCACTCAAGAGATGTGGGAAGAGAGGTTTCCAGTGGACACTGAGGCAAAAAAAGTTTTTGAGTACCTCAGCCTTCTCCTCATCCATTGTTACCAGTTTGCCAGGGGGCAGTGTGCACTTTCTTTGACATTCATGGAGATTTGGCATCAAATCAGGGCTGAACTATTTCTGAGGCAAGCTATTAATGAATACAAAGTGCTATTAATGAATACAAAGGTGTAGAGGACAGTTATTACATTTATATTATGTGATGAAATTAGTATAATGAAATTGAGAAACAAAAGAAATACATTATCTCCCATGAATTTTATGAAGTGCTCCTTCACTGAGGACCCTTTCCCTATTTTCTTTTTTTCCCACATCAAATTTTCCCAATTTTCCACCAGGGTGTTACTTTATTGTGCACCAGAGGAGGGAGATACATATCCACAAACCTGAGAAATACATTTAGAGGAAATAAAAAACAAACAAGCAAGTCTTTCTGCACCACCCTCTGTGTGAAGAGACTGTTTGGTCTCACACCTGTTAAATAGTGTAGTTAGGGATTAAACTAGTGCTAGCTACTGAAAATGTAGTGAGCTACATAGTGATCATCACGTGGTCTTCAGGTGCTGCAATGCATGAGTGTTATCTGTGGGAATCAGAGCCCACTGAGTGTCATACACAAATGACAATCAATGCTGTTCTAAGAAGTCCATCTTTTTAATTGCTTTGCTGGCAGATGGATTCTGCACAGTCTCATTTTCTCACTGCAGGCTGCCTTTGTTTTTTCTCACTTTCTAATCAGATAATTCAGTATGGTTTGCAGACACATCACTCTGCAGAGACATATACACCACTAAAAAGGTCTCACAGGTTTTTTTCCTGCAGCGTTGGAGTTGCTCCATTCTGGTGACTTAACCCTTCAAAACCTAAAACATCTAAATAGAGAAGGAAACAGATTTTATATATGTGAGTGTTGCCATTTTGTTTTTGAGATAATGGAGTCACTTCCACTTTCTCTCCATTCTCCTTGTCTGAAAGTCATAAAAAGTTGATGGTCAGCCTCTTCATTTACATGAAAGACTCAAGCTTCAAGCTGTCTCCTGACGTACTTTTCCAGTAAGAGCATCTGAAAAGCTTTTGCAAAATTATTTGCTTTATTCATCTAGGAAAAGATAAGATGACCAGACATTTTGACTCCTTCCAAGTGTATGGAGAAGTCAAAGGCTTTTAAAAGAACTGATGTCCTAAAAACTTAATGGATTATTTAGGTGGCATGCATAGTTCAGCCTTGTAGTGCCTACAGTGGTCTCTGTACATCCGGTGGCTCAGGAGTTCCTGATTTATTTAAGCTGCTTTCAGGTACTTGACTCTGGAGAATACAGATCTCATATCGATTTGTAGGTTTGTTCCTTCAGAGTACCAGATCTCTTGAAGAGCTTCTGTTTGTCCTTTTTTTCTTGTAACAACAGAAGGTTGTTCTCATGTGCCAGTGTTCTTTGTCTCACTCTTCATAGCGAGACCTCACCTTTTCATGATACAGGCTGTTGCCCAGTGGATGGCTAAATTTCTTCTGAGGTTTTGAAGGAATGCTTCCTCCCATGGTTGTCCTCTCTGTGCACAGGACTCGCCAAGCTGCATCAAGAGGGCTCTGTTTCAGTAGCAGAGACCTCCAATTTGAGGGCAAAAGAACCATTACACAGCCTCTGTGTATTTTTGTATTAGTTCTTCAAAACAACTTACATGTTGCCATACTATTTCCCTTGGAGATGGGATTCCTGCTATAATGTAGGGATAGCTCTTCCTCTATGTCAGCAGTGAGATTCCATATTTGTTAAAGAAACACCAGCACATGCTGACATTGCAAAGAGGGCACAGTACTTGTGGTTTCATTCAGCATCACTGTAAGCAATTTCCCTATACTGTCAGTTAATGCTTGTGGGTGCAGCTGGACCCTGGAGGCCAGTGGGCTGGAGATGACAAATTTGTTTTGATCCAAGGAAGGGAGGGTTCTTTTGAAATCAAAGTCATTGGTGTTGAAATCTAAATTAAAATGACCCAATTCCCAAGGCTTCCTCAATGCAGAAAGAGGTTAATTAGGCCACCATACTTCTCCTGAGCCATCCTTGCTTTGAGAGAATGAGTAACACCATGAGCTGGAGTCCACACTACATAATACCATTAGGCTTATTACTCTGCTTTTATAGCTCGCAGTAAAGAGAACGGTTGCAATTAATGAATGAAGTGAATACAGTGCTGCAGTCAAGATCTGGGTGAGGCATAAAATACAGAGCCTAGTTCTGCCAGTCACATATTGGCAGGAGAAAGCATCGTAGTTTGTCAGGAAAGGAAAATGGGATCAGCTCATCAGTGAAAAGAAATCTCTCCCTCACATGTATCTGACAGCATCCTACTGAAACTCTCCAGGAATGATAGCTGGGAGCAGAGAGGAAGTTAATGAAGGCTCAGAGGAAGAAAAAGACCATTCAATCAATTAGCCAGAAACTGGAGACACTCCTCTGCAGATTACTGGCTGCAGCAGGCAGGTTATACGTGGTGTTATGAAAAAAAAAAAAAACCACCACATTTCCAGTTCCAAATTTCATGCTCTTGCACCAGTGTAAATCCCAAACAGTCGCTACTGTCTGTTCACTATTGTGTAGCAGAGAGATGTAGATTGTGTTCCTCTTCTCAAGCATTAAACTGGTGTTTGACTGAAAACAAGGCCAGCAAACCCCAGAAGGCAATAACAATATATATTTCTCTCTTTTCATTCCTTTTTCAGTGGTTATACACTCAATTTAAAAGCAAACAGCTACACATGCCAATCACATTACAATTCCTTCCATTTTCTAGTATTCTATTTCCCAGTCAATCAGCTGTCATCTGTTTTGTCTTTACCGTCTAAACTCTTCAGGACATGGAATATCACTTTTCAGCTTGTACAGCATTGGAAAAAATAGATCTTTGATTATTACTGTAATATAAATGTGTATTTATGATCACAATGATTGCGATTGCATAAAATGAAAATCATATATATTATTTCTCAAAGCTCCTGTTAAATGCCCTGAGATGATTGCTAGCTAATGATAGAAACACATTGCTTTCAGGGCAACCTAGGCCATCATAAAGGCTTAATATCTTCCACTGGAGTAGCTAGGTTTGTTGGAAACCAGACACCATTGCCAGATGGAGCACAGGTCTGTGTGTTTCTGTTCTGTTGCAAAAGTCTCATGAGTTCTGGGTCCCCCAGGATGAGGCAAGAGAGTTCCTATGATCTAGTTTGCAAGAGGAGTGACTGATGCATTCAGAAATCAACACTTTGCCAACCAGAGAGCAGGGCAGGTAGCAGTCACTGAGCAGCGTGGACAGTTCATGCAAAGAGACCTTACACTGAATAATGCTGGGGAAATAGAAAACCATGCTGCCATAACTCTAAAAGAAACATTATATTCTCATAGAACTGATTATATGTGTAAATGTTAACCCCCTCTCAACCATGTACAGATGTTTCCAATGGGATAAAGCATTTTCAGTATGTTCTAATGGTGGGAGTGGGGGTGAGGAGCAGAAGGGGTGTGAAGTGGGTCTAAAGCTTCCTTCTGCCCTTTGAAAAGCACTCATTTGTCTTCTGGGTTGTGCACCTGTTCTTGATCCTTGTTTTTCCCCCAGTTACCGTGATGTTGCAAATTTGTTGCGAGTCAAGCATCAGCAAAGCTCTCTTTCAGTGGAACTATTTCAGAGCAATGCTGTGCTTGAATTCAGTATGAGGGGATCACCTGTGGTTTCTGGGTTGTGCCGTGAGAGAGATCACTTACAGAGCTCTCTGTTGATATTTTTTTCTTGGCTTCTCTTTGATGTTGACACCTGCAGCCATATAAATAAGTGATAAAGTGAAAAATAAGCTTAGGAAAAACCACAGCTCTGGTGGCCAGATGTGTTCCAAGTGGTAAATAAGAGATATGTCAGAAAGGAAGTGAAATGTGTGGAAGGAAGAAAATGAGAACATTCATGTGTTTCTCTCCCAGCCCCTGCAACTTTGCAGGTTTGGTTTTATACGTTCCCCTCTGTTGCTCTTAGTGCTGACATTTACTGAAGAAGGGAATGAGGAGCTGATAAAACATCTTCTGAAGTTATCACTGTCATTTGTGCTACAATATGAGGACCTTGACCAAGACTTGGAGTCCCAGGCACTGTACAAAGAGCTTGCAGTCACAACAAGGAAGATACATACAAAGTGCCATTGAAAGCTCAGAGGCAGTGCTGACAGCAAAGCTCACCTATCTGCTTCTCTGTGTCACCTTTACATTACACTGCTTCTGCCAAGTCTTTCTGATGACCTCTCAGAACAGCTGATCTTGGGCAGCAAGTCATTGAATTGTAGGGACAGCAGCTACCCAGAGTTACAGGGCATCTGCAGGAACAGATGAAGGAATAGACATCAGTCATTACTCTTGCTGTACATGGATTTGCTTGCAATCTGTGCAAGAATAAATTGCAGACTAATTTATCCTTTGCATGCAAAGCAAGTTCCACAGTTTGAAGAGGGAATGTATTGAGAAGGATGCTTCTCAATACCCTGTCAATCTTCTTGAGGAATAAAAAATGTGAGTCAGTCTGAAGCTCCTGGTCTCAACTCAGACTCATCACCTTCCCTTGCCTTCTCGATGTGTAATGTGGTGTATTCCCAATCTTTCCTGAAAAGCAGTGGGACAGATGACCTTCACAAGGGTCCAGTCAGGTGGCACAGACAAATTCTGACACAGATCTTTGACTTTCTGCTGCCTTCAATTTGCCATACTCTATTATCACAGTGTACAGTCATGTTGCTCTTCTACTTTACTCCTACAGCAGCAGACATTCCTTTTTTCATGGAAACGTGTTTCCCAACCCTGTCGTCTGATAGCTAAAGGTTGTCATCCTCTGTCCATAGTGCTAGGGGACAATTTGACTTATGGAAAGCCTGTGAGAAATGGGCAACTGTATGACCATAGGAAAACTCATTACAAAAAAATCCTAATCCCAAAGCTTTACAATGAAATTATTATCCCTTCTAGTTCCTGTGGAGCAGGGAGTCTCTCACAAGATGCACTTGTACCCGTGGTGGGTGCAGTGGGTAGAGTTTACGAGCAGTGTGAAGAATGTCACCGTTGTGCTTTCTGTCCTCACAACTGCTGAGCTTCATACGTGTGCATAAGCACCATACCTCTGCTTCCCCCTTCACTTCCTTTCTCCATTTCTCATCTCCTCAAGCAAGGACTGGCACATCATTCCTGTGTGTGTCACATGTGTATTCTATATATGTCACAACTCCAGCATCTAGTGCATCCTAGTGCCAGCCCAAGTGCTTTCCAGATGATACCCTAGCAGAGATGAAACATGGAGAGGCCAGGCAGGATGAGCCAGCTAGCTTCAGCTGGGAGAGGAGGGACATTAGAGTGCAAGCCAGCATCACAGTGATGATGAGTCACCCAGGTATGCACAGTAACTACAGCTGTGGCCCTTCCAACAGCCACAACATCCTTTGCACTGTCTCTTGGTTTCCTGTTGCCAGCACAAAACCAGTTTGCCTTTAGCAAGTAAAACTCTTTGTTTCTCTGTATTTTCCCACTGTCTTGGATCCTTTAGACTATTACTGTGTCTTTGCAATCTATATGCATATGAGATGCTAAACTTGGAGAGATTACAGTGTGAACTCAATCCTAATGGATCTGAGAATGCTACTCCACTGCTAGTGCTCATGTCATTCAACAGAGGCAGCACTGAATTGATCAGTCCCTCAAATTTCACAGATTTTTGGTTCTGATATTTTTCTTCTGTAATCAAAAGTGCTAAACATTAGTTTGTTGACCCAGATTGCAACCCAGCATTTACATTAGGGAAGAAGACACTCCCACACCAAGTTGCACAGATGTGCAACTTCCTCACACAACTAATGATACATCAACTGGATTCCTGCCCTCAGTAAACGGACACAAGAACTTGTGGTTCACAAGAATAAGGAGTTAATCGTTATTGACCAAGCATTCATTATGGCAGCTATCGAGAACAAGTGAGTTTAATTTTTATAAAGAGGTCTGTTTAGTGGGGAAGGTGAATGTCATATTTTGCACCTGGGGCAAGAAGGGTTAGTCAAGACCTTGGTTTTCCTGGGCTGTAGCTGGGGGACAAGAAGAGTGCAACATGCACTTTTGATGATTAGAATAGCTGTAGCAGAGCCACAGGGAACCCACTCTCTGATCTGCAGTGAAAAGAGATGGTTATTATTGTTGTCACTGGGCTTAGTGATAAAAGTCTTATGAATATATCTCAAGTCCAGGGCTAGAGCAAATTACAGCAAAATTGGAGGTGTAAGAAAGTCTTACTTCTAAATACAGATAATCTGAATTTATAATTTTTCTGATACTCCTTGTATCTCAGTGGCTGGTTAGTTGACCCAGACAAGTCAGCACACAGACAAGTCAAACATTATTTATCTAAAGATACCTTAGATGCAGTGAGCATACTGTGTTTGATGTGCAGTCCAAAACATATGCTCACTGGTTTGGGGTTTTTTATTTTATAGTTACATATATACATAATAATGGAGAGGAAAGACCAAAGCTTGCATCTGTGTTTGTACAGTTGTTTACGTGTCCATATGTGTAGTATCCCTCCATATCCAATGTAGGAGATGCCTTTGCTTTAAATCTCTTTTTAAACTAGTGATTTCTGTGCAATGTATGCAGCAAGCAGTGTTTAACTGTGTGCAGAGGTTCATTCTGTCACAGGCATAAACATGCAAGGACAGAAAAACCACAACTTCTACATGGATGCTAATGCTTGTGTCATGAACCCAGGGCTTCCAGCTCCTGGTAGCATCCATCAATAGCAGATCAAACAAAATGTTATTCTGTAAATTGATTGCACAGCATATAGCTTTTCTTGTTGCAAATCTCCATAGTTCAGCAGATTGGAGGAGGGGGGAGGGAAAATCAAACTTCATGCCCTGGGAGCCAGGCTATCTTAGTGATTTACAAATTACCTTAGTGTTTGAAGTCATTCTGGGTGCTTAATATTGCTCAAGTCTCTCTGTCTCCCTCTCTCTTGCACTCTCTCTCAGCATAATAAAGCTAAGGAAATCCAGGAGACTAAATTCAGTGCTGCAGATTAGTGACAGGAAGGAAACTGGATATGCATGAATTAAACAAGACCATTTGCCTTTTTGGATCTGCAGATATTTTTCTCTCAGAAATGCAACCTCTTTTTTTTGCAGGTGACACCCACACATCTCCTTCACTTGCTGGCAATGATAAAAAAGGAGATAAACAACTGGAGCTCGTGCAGTTAGTCTTAATCTTTGTATGTCATCATCGCCAAGCAAAGCCACAGCAGTAGGAAAATAGAGCTGGTTTCTGCTGCTCGTTTCTAACTGACATTTCTTCACCAGGTTGCTCATGTAACCTGTGGACTCTTTGAACTCCACTTTGTACCTGCAGTCTTTTTATAGCATGTGGGTACTGCTATGCTGTGACTGGACTGAGCTGCAGTCCATATATACTCTGCCTATACCCCGGTCCTTATTTTGCCTCTGCCTCAGTGATTTGAAATCAGATTGCAGAACTACACCATAAATGCCTTAGTAAAAATTTTTTTAAAAAATTTTAAAAGGGACAACAAAGGAACGCTCATTTCAAAAACCTCATACTGCAGGTAAAATGTAGGATTTGTAAGTAAGCAATCATTTAGTACAGAAAAGAGAAAAGGCAAAAATAAGGGTATTTGAAAATCTTTTTTTTCATATATATGGTTATTTTGACTTACATGTCCTGAAATAATCACTTCATCCTTCCAAGAGTTGCTTTTACTGGAGGAAATCCACTACAGCTGCAGCTCAAATTAATGCATTTCTCTAGTTGCTGGAGGAAAGCTCTGGAGTTGCTTAACTTCATTTTTCCTGCAGACAGCCATTCATCCATCCTACCTTTCCAGACAGTTTGCTCATCCATTGCCCTTTGAACATAATTTGTGCTTTCATCTCAAGAGTTTCTTGGGAGTCAACTGTGCACCCAAGTCCACACACAGGACCTAACCTGGCTTTCACCACCAATGCAGCTTATATCTCCATGATGCAGAGCAGCCAAACAGTAAAAAGTACTTCTTGAGGCAAGAAGGACTAGGGAGTTTTTAAGAGTTATTTCTAGTGTATGGCTAGGGAGAGGCAAAAATCTGAGCTGTGTAGTACATCCTGCAGCTGGTTTGTTCATTTCCGTTCCCTGAGGGACTTTTCCAGAATGTCATTAAAGAGTTTTCACAGTGATTTCTCCTTTAACCCGTTTCGCTTCTTCCATCCTTACTGGTGAACTTCTCCCTTACAGGGCTGAACTCGAAAGTAGTGTCAACTGTGTGCGTCTGCAGGAGGGAGAGAGGTTATTTCCCTGCTGTCCAATTCTGTATCTTCATAGTCTTATACTTTTTTTGTTGTTAAGATAAAACATTGGCATTACTTCAACAATCAGCTAATAAGAGAAAGAGCTACCAGGAGGGGATAATGCTCCCAAAGGCATCATTCCACCCTGGTCTTCAGCCTCTGTCATTAAGTTTCAGGAGCTGATGAGCTACACAAACCGAGAAACAATTTCCTTTCTGCAGCCAGTTTTGATTTGTCTGGGGAAGATTGAGAAGCCCAGGAAGAAATGTGAGCAATCTACTTAATCATTTTCATGAGGAAAAAAATAAATCAGCTCTCATCTTGACCACTAATGTTTGAAGATTAAAGTAGCCCAAGGGCTGTCACAGGCAGCGAGCATAGCTGGAAAATTAGTTCATTCTGACTCACGACAGAATGATTTAATTTAACGGGGCACCGTGGAGGCTGTCGGGCACTAATTTAGCTATTATCTAAGCTAGCCTGATTGCTAGTTGTGCCGTGCTGCAGCCCTTCATGTGAAGGGCTTGAGATGCTCTCGGAATCTGTCGCCCGCTGAGCGCCTGCTCTGGCCCTACCCGGAGCCTTCCTGCAGCGCTGCGAGGGAGCGGGGCCGGCCCCGCTCAGCGTGGGCTCGGCTTAGCAGGGCGAAATGCAGCGTAGTTAAAGAGCCACTCCGGTCACACGAGGGGGCAGAAGGGAGGCTTCCTTCTGGCATTTCCTGCCTTTGATTTCTTAATTTTGCAACCTGATCTCTTGTCTTTTAAGGTACTTTAGTATATAATTTCTTAAGCTTCTTTATTTTAGAGGAAAAGGGTATTATAAAAATGTTGACTATTTGATCCTCCTACCAGATTGAAACCATGTTAATTTCCACAGAACTGTTACTAATTGCTTACTTGCATCTTTGATTTTGCTGGTTAGGTAGTAATCTTTCCTGTCTGAAAAACTAGATTTGTTCCAACCCATGAGAACATTTCAACCAATCCAGAATAGTTCCCTTGAAGGAATAAGAAGACAATGAGGAAAAGGAATGATGTAGCCACATAATGATACAATGCCTATGAAAACTGTGGCATTTGAAAATTCCTCATCATTTCAATGGTCAGATGAATGAAACTGAAGAGTTCCTGGTAAGTTTATGTGACCTAAAGTTATATTTAATTTTTAATAAAACAACAACAGCAGCAACAGCAGCAGAAGGAGCAGGAAGAACCAATGCCTGGTTCTGAAGATCTGGTAAGAAAAACAAACAAACAAACAAACAAACAAAAAACCCACCATGAATTTGAGATCATTCAACTTTTTGTTTCTTTGCAAATGGGTTAATATGAAATTGGCAGCCTCCTAATACTTCGTCAGCCAAATTGGCCACATCATACTATCTGCATGCCCTTGAGGCTGGAATAGTAGCATACTGTAATGTGATGCTCTAACAAAAGCACGTAATTGGGAAGAACAGCCCGTTTGCATCAAGATAGGCAGTTTGTTTCCCTCTCACAGCCACTTAAAGACACTGACTTTGGCTACACATTACTGCTTAGTGCTGTTTTCAGCCTTTCCCAGTCTTTACTGGACTTTAACAAAGCTGATCCTGTTCTCATCACCCTAACCTGTTTTCTGGTTAGTATGAGTGACTAACAAAATTATGTCTTGGCCTGTGATTCATCTTGCATAACGCATTTTCCAGTCACACAGCAAAAGCCTTGCTGAAAGTGGAAAGATTTGATCTTTAGCACTGAAGCCTTCGCCTGTGTGCTCTTAAAACTCAAGCTTTTTGTACCATGTTTTTATTAGTCAAACATACCATCAGTAGCTAAAGTTGCTTCTGCTGTCAGAGCATAATGAACTTGGCAATAGCCAAGAGCCTGCTATGCACCGGAAGTGAAATGTACAGAAATTAAATGCACTGTGGGAAGCATGTGGTGTGTGGGATCCCCACGTGGCTGTTTGGCACAACTGAAAATCTGAAGATGATGGGAAAAACCAAAGGGATGAAAGACCCCCAAATTCTTCAAAGAGAAAACATGTACCTATCCAATCACCACATGGCTTCAATCTCCTATGGCAACTCCCTACCCCAAGCTGAGGAGGAATGTGGCATACAAGACAGTCTTTGTGAAGCAAGTAACCAGTCAGGAAGGAGTACATGTGGAAGGCTGCACAATGGTGTTAGAGATTAACAAATAGGATGGGTTCCTGAACTGCTGAGTCTGGAATAGCAATGAAAGGGAAAAGATGATGCACAAAGAAGGAAGATATGATATTGTTTGGCAGAGATGCAGGGCTCACATATATAGCTACAGAAGAAATAAGAGGCATTTTGGAAAAAAATGTTATACAGGAGGATGATATCGAAATTTGGAATATCCAGACTAGAAGGAACATCCAAGACTTTTGGCTTTAGTAAGCCTGACCACCCCAATAGGGAAGGTTCAAGACTGCAGAGATAACACAAGCTACCTCCTCGGCATTCGTCTTCTAGGGCTTTGGCTCCTGGAAGCAAAGAGCCAGGCTGTTGTATTCTGCTGTGCTGGAGACGTGCAGAACAGGAATCAGCATGCAGGGGGCTGGAGCTGCACAACCCTTGGTTGACCCCTCACAACATATGTTGATTGCTGTTCAGATGTGATGACTACAGATCAGATGTTCATTTGACATTGAGACCCAAAAGTGGGGGAAAGGAGGATGAAAAATTAAATCAGTCTTTGGCAGGATTATATTTGCATTTGAGTTAAAACCTATGTGTAAGGCAGAAAACCCTACTGATTTACCTCTGCCCTCCATGAGGGACAGTTTCCAAGTTCAGAGCTGCAGCAGAGGGAAGTTTCTTTTTACATCATCCCGTAAACAGCATATAGACCCCAAAGGCAGGGCCAGGGAGGGACAGGACTGTCCTGGCATGTTATGCATTGCCTAAAACCAGATGGAATAAATTAGGATTGCTGCTTGTCGAATATGCTGATCCACATATGCAGACTCCAGGCTTAACTGGCTTGCTTCTCTGCAAACATGTTATTTTAGTCCATTACAGTGGTGGATAAAAGGAATTTACTGGTATTCCATCTCCAACAGTCTGCAATTCATGTCCCTATAGAGCTTTAATATAACAGCAATGTCCATTTTAACACAGTGCTGGGACTTCTCATGTCCTGATTCTCCTCATTTTTTCATTTTAGGATATTTCCCTGTATCCCCCTTCCTTTCTGGTCAGTTGAACAAATTAATACTTGTTGCAGATGTTCCAGGTCTTACTTTCCAGTATCATGTCCTGAGAGCTACCAGTATGTTTTAAATATGGAAAGTACAAAAGTGTTAGGGGAAGGAAAGCAAATTATACCAATATTTGCTTTAGAAAGCAATACTTTCCTCTGACTAGCCTCAGGCCTAATACATTAATTCAAGATTTAATTTACTGTATCTATTTAATAATTTTAAAAAGAGATTGCAAAAAGTATAATAAAACTCTAGGGAATATAGATGCAATGAAATAGATGCATCTATACTTAAATATGTATATATGCAGTTTAAGCAAAGAACATCTATTCTGGTTTGTGGGTCTGATACACATGTGCCATCTCACCTTATGCTTGCACTGGAAGTTGTGGTTTTCCACAGCACATGTGATCATACGTGTCATTGTGTCATACAGTGACAGCCTGGAAATTGGTGAGACAGTGCCATACCCTGACAGAGAGCTGTGCTCAGCCTGCTGCTCTCTGCTGGGAGTGGCTGGGTGCCCCAGCACAGGATCATTCATATCTCCCCTCCAAGTAAGGAGGGAGGTGGCAAAGCATTAGCATCCCACTGTCAGTGCCAGCAAGGAAGGCCAGGCTGGGACCATGCAGCGATGCCCACGTGTCCTGCCTGGCTCCCTCCCCTCTGCTCTGTGCACAGAGCTACTTCAGGTGCGGTACAAAGGTGCAGTGAGGGCTTTTCAGGAAAAGAGAGTAAAAATTGTATGTGGAAAAACGTCAGCCTTGGAGTGTTTGTGCATGTGGCGAGGGGAAAGGAGAAGAAATAAATAAGACTTTGTTTTGAAGTTCTTCGGTTCAATCATAAGCTTTTAAGTTTGCTGAACTGAACCAGTCCAAGGCTCTCAGGGCCTGCCGGGTCCATGACTGGATTCTCATGCTCAAGGCCCAGCACTGCCTCTTGTGCCTTGCTTACCATTGCCATCAGGGCTCTGCTGTCCCTGGCTGGGGCAGGGGGCACCTCACTGCTGCTCAGAGGTGGCACAGCACCCTCCAGGAACATGGTTCATGGTGATATAAGACTCAGAGTCGAAGGTTTGGGGCCCGGTCAGTATACACAAATAAAACTTCCAATTTGGAAGTGCCAAAGTTGTTTTCTTGGCTTAAGACATCAAAGCAGATTGTTGTTATGCTTTCACATCTCTATTTTTGTCCTGCCTCCTCAAAGAGAGAAAGAATATTCTTATCCCAGTTTGAAGGAAATTAAATGTTGTACAATCCAAATTTTATTTCAAGGTGGGAATGTGGGGGTTTTTTTCTTTTAATTATTTATTCAGTAGTCTTTATAAAATAAGCATTGTCTCCTCAGTATGAACAGGGATTTTATGCCAAGGCAACCCCATTTACAATTTAGGATGTCCTGTTATTGTAAATATACTAGATTGAAAGAACGGATCATATTTTGCTAAAGACTTTGTCCTACTCTGGCATGGAGCAGCCCTGAAGAACATCGTTAGAGAGAAAAGTAACTTCCAGATAAAACAAAGTTCCTCAAAGTGTCCAGAACAGATCCTGCAGATGCCTGAGAACTTGCATATCCAATTTACAATGCTGAGAATGAAGAATCCGCTCACACCCCAAAAACCAGACACAGGAAAAAAAAATTAAGTGGTCTTTAGTTGCTCACAAGTCAACCCAGATTTTGGACCAGCTCTGGTACAACCTAGGTGCCAGAAGATGTGCATGAATATTCAGGAGGACTCAGGAGAATACCTGCTGAATTCTCAAATTCAAAAATAAAAGTAAAAATCTTCTCAAAATCTGAGCTCTCTGCTTCTAATGCTTCATATATGACTTTGCATTCCCTTGATGCAGAAGGCAAACAAAAAAGAAATGGGGTTATTCATGATGAAGACATCTTTCTTCTTCTCCCACTTGTCTTGATTTTGTCTTCAGGTTGCTTGCTTTTTCTGTATGTGGAGTTGCTTGGTCATGACTGCAGATGGCCTTATGAACATTTACAAAGTGTCCAGCCTAAGGACTCACATGTTGAAGGTTTACTAGTTTTCTATTAGCTTGATTTGTCCTGGCAGATCATTTGCTCCATAGCGTAATAGCTTGGATGCCTTCTGACTGACCTTTTCCTCTTTCTTTTAAGCATGTGTTTTGAACTTCAAACTATGTCTTCATGTTACAGAGAAAAAAAATATTTTTTTACACTTTGCCAGGTTTAACAGAAACAATCAGAGGATTACACATACAGGGAAGGAAATTAAGGGTTAAATCTAAGGTAGTAGTTATTGGAAAAGATCAGAAGTTCTGCTTCTTTCAACAGCTGGGCAAAACCACAAGTGTTAGGAAGAAACCAGCTCTGAGGTCTGATGCCATCTTTCCATCTTATCCACTGACAACCCTCAACACAAGCTGGGCCTCATTTTCANCCCACCTTTTTATATTAGTTTGTTGGTCTGGATTTTTAGTAGATCAAAGTTTAGTTAATACTTGCTATGGTGTAGGTGGCTGTAATCAATAGCAACAAACACGATGAGAAAATGAGAGGCTGTCCCTCCATGCCCCAGAGCAAGTGTCTGCCCGGAAGCACAGGAGGCTCCTGGTGGGATCAGGGCTGCCAGGACCGATAGGCGGTGTAGTCTCGTGTTGGTGCGTAGGATGGGTAACCCTTGTTCTTCTGGTACGGTGGGTGCCGGGGAGTCATGTTCATGTAGTCGCTCTGATGGTACACATGCTTTTTGGATTTCTGCTGTGGGAGAAGGGTGAAGACAACTGTGAAAACTCTCATGTTAACTGCTGACAGTTCTGGCCCTAGGTCCCTGTTCAGGGAAGCAGGCATATTTGTAAGGCAGCTTCAGGTTTAAATACATTTACAAAAGAATTAGAACACATGTTCTCATCAAATAATCTATGGAATTTGCCCAACCTGAAAGTAAGTCTCCAGCTTATCTGGTGAGAGATTAACAGTGTTAGTTCTTCAGGTAAAGGAATGCTACACACCAAGGATACAAACTGATGCCTGTCACCATCATCTTGCCTCTCTCATCTCTGGAATGATTCAGCAGAAACAACAGAGTGTGAGCTGTGAAGGCTGTCCTCATTCATTAGGAGGTAAAGAGAAATTAGCTTAACTCAAACAGAATAAGAGCATGAAAAATCAGCCCAGACTCTGGTTTTCCTACTATTTACAGCAGTAAGACACAATGCATATGTTGTTCTTAACCTTCCTTCAAGGAGTGAAAGAATTAGAGCTGATGTTAATCTTTTATGTCTCCTAATCTGGGCCTTATTTCCACTGTTGGATTCCTGCTTATAATGCCCCTAAGACAAGGGAAGAATCGGCTCTTTTAGAAATAAGAGGTAGCAGAAGACAGGTGAAATAATTTGCCTAAAATCACAGTGGAAATATGTGGCTACAGCAGCATTTCAGCCTCTGACTGCTGCAGGCTGTGCAAAAGGTTGGTGTTTTTTACATAGCTTAAGGCTTTATTGATCAGGGGTAAGTAAAGTGCTTGCGTGCTTTTTTCTTAATACTGATCATACCCTCTTTTGTAATCTCCTTTTTACTGAAATTTCCTTCCCATGTACAGAAATAGTTGCATATGCTGCAGTATACATGCATACGATGCTGTGGAATTGGAGGAGGTTTGCATTAGAAAATCTGATGCTGAATTATGTTGTATGTGCAGAGTGGGGCAGTTACTATGAAATACGTTAAGCTTTTTGATATTAATGTTATATATATGCAAAGGGTTGAATGTAAGTTACATACTGCTTAAGCCATGCAGTCAATGCATGTAAAGCATTAGATAGAAAAGCTTTATCTCTGTGTTCATCTCCATAATACAGGATTTCTAATTCACCTAGGAGGTAGTTTTGCATGGGAGAAAGACATTTTGCTAGCATGAGTGATTGTTGGGCTGTTACAGGATGAAAGACTGCTACTTTTGCAATGGAAAGCAGTTTTCCTTCAGGGAAGGCAGAACTGTCTGAACATAGACAAATCTTTAGCTGCTTTCAGGAACCGATCAGGCTTGCCATGTCTGTCGAGTACCACAATTAGGACATTTTTTTACAATTCACAATGTCTTCTAGGCAGCTGTATTTACAGTCAACAACACTCTAAATACATCCACAGTCAGAATACATATTATCGAAAGAATACTACCAGCAGTAATAACAGCAGGTAAAAAATGATGCGGCAAACAGCACACATGGCAATGCAGCCTTGTCACCCTTGCTGGGGGCAGACATGTTAGTGGCAAAGTGTGAAGCCATTAGGTAGCAAATGAATATAGCACAGAGAAAATGGTTCAGATTGTAAATTATGGATTTGAAGCTATAGCATCTCATCTGCAACACAGCCACAGCAGCACAGCACTGTAACACCAGCAGCTGCTCGAGTAATCCTCTCAGCTCTCCTCAGTCAGCCTCTACAATAGGGCACAAAGAAGAACCACTTAACTGGCCTTTTCGTTTTCCTGCGGCAGTGCCCCCTTTGATTGTTTTCCATTAGAAATAGCCACAGATTGAGAAAGTGTCCTTTTGTGAAATACTTAGCAGATCTTAAGCTTCAGCTAGCAGTGACAGTGGCTTTCTGTATACATGCAACATTTAACCTGACAGGGACTCTGGACCCTTTATACAGGCTACCTCATAATTGTTGTGTTGAAAATTGCTATTTAACAACAAAAATAGAGGTGAAAGTCAGAGTGCAAGGAACTGAGTTCTCTATGTTGAGGAGTAATGGAGTCACATGGAGTAAGTAGTGTAAATTGACTCTGGAGATCACAGTCCTAAGATTTGTCAAGGAAAATGTCCTTCTGCTGCCCCTGTATCATGCCAGGAGGAGAACTGGATGTGACTTGGGCCAGTCAACTCTCCAGAGAAATTAGAAAGCAAAAGTTATGAGCCATAAGGCTGTCTCAGCTTTCTTACTGTTGATGTACAGACAGGGGACTACTGAAATCCAGGTGCTCCTATTCCCTTGTAGTCAAGCTGCCAGAAATAGTGGTTGCTCAAGGGAATTGCTGGATAGGCACAAGACACCAGTGCAGATGGTCCTGGGCTGAGGGCTCCCTATAGATTGTTTTATTGTAGGTGAGCTCCTGTCAGTATAGTCTCATAGGGTTTTGCCAGAAATGCTTGTATTTCTATTTTCCCCTGACAGGTTCAGCTGGCAGAGGTGTCCCAGTATTGCTGGTGTGCAGGGCACTGCCAACACTGTGGCATTACTATCTGCTGTAGGACTCTACTGCAGAGGCCTGACTGCCCACCTGGAGAGAATCTGGTGTTTCAGCTCTTTTGGGGTACACCATGGGTGTCCATACATAGCTGGGATGAAGAAACACTGTCATCCTGTACTGAAGGGGTATCAGTGAGTTAGTGGTAAACATGGCAAGTATAGCCTGAGAAATTAACTACTAGAGCATACAGAGCAAAGGAAAATACAAGTTTCTTACCCAATAGTTAATAAAAACTGCAGTTATTAGCATACTGTAGAGTGCAAGAATTCCAGTCACTGTTGCCAAAATCCACAAAGGAATTGCAGGCTGAGGCTCTTGTATTTGGGTGGGTGTCTCTTTAAGGAAAGAGCAAAGAAAACTTTAAGTACATGAAATTAAAAACATCAATCTCCGCTTATTTATTCCTTGTTCCAATGTGCCATTTTTATTAATCATCATTTTAAGAGCTCTTCTTCAGGAAGTCCAGAGCAGGAATGCAGTTTTACCAGACAATCCAACTTTTTTTTTAAGGAAACAAACAGTCTCCAGCCATTATGTAGGGAGTGTGTATAGGATGGATATTGGCCTGCAGAGATTTCTCAGCTTACCTTTCACATGAATGACAGTCCCGTTGCTCTTCTCATTGTAGACATATGGGGGTGGATACATGACCTCAATTTTGCAGAAGTAGATGTCAGTCTGATTGGCATTCATGTTCCAAAGATTGAAGATGACTTTGTCTTTATCATGACCCCCCTGGCAGTTGAATCCTTTATTTGAATTGCGGCTAATTTTGGTTGTGTTCCATGAAATAAAGCAAACTTCAACTGAGCTGTCCGTTCCTTTGTGTAGCGAAGCTCGAAATTCCTTCCCTGTCCCATTGTATGTGTAGTTGCAAACTAGAGTTGCAGTTTGGTTAGCTACAATGAGCAAAGGATGCTGAGCCACTAAAATCTTGTTTTCTGGAAGGGAGGGGAGAAAGTGAGAAGAGCACTTGTTTATAAAATATAGTATGAGACTTCAGAACCCCACATCCTCCCATGCAACTCCTCTCCATATCTCCTCTCCCCTGCTGACACTCCCTACCAGGGAGTACAAAACCACCCAACTGCAGAAGCAGTTTCTCACAGGAGCTATTGTTGCAGCAATCCACCTGTATGTAAATAATTACACAGTCTCTAGGGGAGACTGTGAGATCAAGACTGTTTTTCTTCAGAGTCAGAACACTAGCAGAGGCAGTGGCCCGTGATTAAGATTTAGCATCAGAGCTCAGAAGCCTAGTCTGCATCTATGTTCATGTGTGCATACCTAAAACCATCTAAGTCTATTCTTTACTTAGCCAGCAGTTTCCCAGGGAACATTATGGAGAGAAAATACTATGAATTGACACTGCAGTCAGATAAGAGAATATTATTTATACATTTTCTTTTTAATTCAAGGACTCCTGAAGGGTTTGCAGGTGAATTTGCTGAACCATTTCAAGGGTTTGGACCTTGGGAAATGAACACTAAAAGCATGAACTGCTATCATTTTAATGTAAAATAAGTAATTTCTCTAGTCAGCAGCTGTAGTAGATTCTTAATCTCTCAAAGGACTCAGGAGCTGACTAATCTGACACTGCATTGGCACTTAGCACTTGAATAGCCTGAAAAAAGCATGTCACATGAATGTATAATTGAATTTTAATTGACCGGACTGATACATAAACAGGAAATGTTTTCTGACAAGTAGACCTCTGTGCTATCATCTGCCAAACAATGAAACATAGCAAAGGCTATGCAGAAAGACAACTTCTTCCAAGAAAAGTCATCCTGTACAAATGAGGCCCTTCTTTTCAAATGATGACCCCTAAGTAAGAGGAAGGGAGTTGTGGCTCTTAAGCTAGAGACTTGCCAAAGCTTTTATATGACTGCTTAAGTCTTTGTGCAAGCTCAGCTCCTATGAGGTCTGGATAGTCTTTTGCAGATCCCCGAGAATCACTGTGGCTGTTAGAATGACAATTGTACTTCTTGTCCTCAAAATGTGGTGCAAACATAGATTTTTTCTACTTAATCCATGTGGCGAGACTTCAAAAAGGCTAGTAAGAGAAATGAAGTGGGAAGGAGGCCAGAACCAGAATGCCCAGAAAATTCACGTTTAAAACTGTTTTTAACAAATGATGTTTACTGTATTCATGCCTGCACAAAAAGATGAAGTATCCCAGCCTCTTGAGCAGGATACTCCTTTGGGATGGATGTGGTCCCGGGAGTAAAGTAAACACAAGAGATGGATGAGATGGCAAGGACTAGTGGTAGGGTGTGGGCAGTAAAAACAACCTTTGGCTAGCAAGTTCTCCAGTTACCAGCAGAACTTGTGAAACTGCTGAAGTTGTTAATTCTCTCATTGAAAGTCTCATTTACCAGCCCTTGCTTCAAATGAGAGGAGGAGATGTGAGACAGGGAATGCTCTACTGCCTATCTTTTGCAAAGAAAGATTGTAGCCTATCCCCCTTGTGTCTCTTTGCTCAACATTGTTAGCGAGGAGGTGGAGGAGAGTTCATAACAGCTCTGAAATTCCATGTTCCAGACAACCAAAACACTGTGAAACTTTGAATGAAGGATAACATTTCCAGGCTTTCCAGCAGAAAGAGAAAAGGATCTTCGAATCCTAGGACGGAGTGGCTAAGAACAGAGGAGGTGAGTCTTTACTCAAGGTGGTGCCTGTGGTGACTTTTCATCAAAATGAAGACATTTCAGCAAAACAATTCAGTTTCCTTGAATCAGCATTTTCCGACTCTAAGCTCTCACATAGGCTTATAAGGCATTCTAGTAAGGGGTGAAGTTTGGATTCCACTGCTTTACACCAGGTATTTGATCATATTTTTGTTAGCCAGAAAAATGATCTTTGGCCTACGTGGCAATTTGCAAGTCTGCAGTAGAATTGTTCCACCTTTAGCACAGCAGAATTCTATGCATCTCACTTGAGACAGAGTTATTCTACTGCTTTGCAGTATTTGTGCACTACTACAACCCTGATTGTCACAAGGACTGAATACACCTTCAGGGGAGACCTTTTCTGTCTCAGAGTTGACAACCAAAATAGGGTCCCAGAACAGACAGAAGCGTTACACTTCAAAAAGTGCTTGCCTGTTTTCATTGCAAGTACTTACAGAAAACTAATGGATATTTATTGCTCAGCCTGATCATACGTTCTCTGTGGCCAGAGGAAAGTCAGAGAACACTAAAAATCTCATCCCTGAGGGACTGCCTTCAGATGTTATTTAGACTCTTCTGCAGACCCCAATGACTTACCCCCTTCTCTTTTGCTGTCATCAGCTAACCTGTATTCCTGATGTTTAGACCTGCACTTCATGCCTTGAACTCCACTGTTTGACTACAGCTCTGGACTATTTATGTCCCTGCCATGACACAGTGCTAATTGGCAACCAGTCTCTTTTGATACACCGACCTAAAATGATAAATTCTTCAATTTATTTTCACCTCTTGTATTTATAATCCAATCTGTTTGCCTTGTCTTGCAGGTTAGGCTTGATAACCCAGCTCCGTTCTGCTGATGCTGGGATGGAGACTGGCTGAGCAGTGGGAAAAGCTCATTTGTGAGTCATTAAATGAAGACAGCTCCTACATGATTGAAGCTAAGCACCCAAATCCATTTTCACAAAGTAGCTCTGCTAGTTCAAATCCAAAATAAAGGAGATATTTTTGTTTTCATTTATAGGAAAACTCATTAGCACCACCTGAATTGATTGGGCTGCAAGGCAAGCTTACCCCACTGGCATATTGGACAAGCCCTGCTGTCATCCTCCTCCTCTGGACTTGGAGGTTTTTTTGAATTTAAGAAAGTCAGTCATACTAAAATGTGTGTTAGTTTCATGGGGATGACAGAGTAATGCCTAACATCCCTCACTTCCCAGGTGATCTGAATAGGATTTGACTATATTCTTAGTAGGATCCAGCCCATTCTGAGCAGACATGAGCTGAGGCTGCTTTTGCCTTCACAGAGACAGTTTTTCTTAATAAGTGTCACTTCGGGTTTGTTAAATGGTGAAACTCTGAAACATTTAGTAGGTGTTTCCATTCCCCTAAGTAGGGTTATGATTGCCACTTCAGACCTGTGTTCAGTCATACTGTGTAGTAATAAATATCTATATCTTGGCCTTACCCAGCCAGGAAAATATCAGTTATGAAAAGTTATTGTTTACAGTTTCAAAAAGCAGGGACTTTAAAAATGTAAAATAATTTCACTTAGTGTGCACAGGCTGCAAGCCTTCTCAGGATCTTCGGATTTATATGCAATGGTGTGTAAGATCTCTGAATGCTTGTTAAGCTTTTTATGGATTATTTGTAGTGTTGGACATTTCTTGTAATCACATGTGAGGGGGTTTTGGATCATGAAACAAAATGCCATCCATCTATAATATCTGTAAAATACCGACTCTGATCATCGAACCCGATGCAAGCAAAACTTCATTGAAGTTTTGTATTTTTTCTATTTGCCAAGAAACTGAAATAGAGTTGACAAAGTATGGAAAATAACTATTTTGAGGTGTTGTTTTTTTTTTTCACGAGAACTCTTCATGAATCATCATCAGCTATTGGAAAAAAATATTCTGCTAAAATATTTAGTACTCTTCTTCCTTTTTTATGCCAACTGACTTCAAGAAGCTATTTTCCAGAGCAAGGTATCTAAAATAAGTTGTCATTTCTGTAAGCACAGGAAAGAAATGGCCCACCTAACTCCTTGGGGGGATAGGGAAAAACCTAACTGAAAAAACTAAAAGGAATTTGTTTAAGCCACAGGCAGAAAGGCACACAGGTATGTTATAAACAAAGCTATTTTGTTTTTGCTGCTGCTAGTTTGTTGTTCAGTTATGTTTACTCTTCTTCCCCAGCTACAAGGGTCCTTCTCTTTTACTTTGGTTTGAGGCCACCCAGCTGTGTGTCTGATGGGCAGCTGGGGGGATCCTCTCCTTCTGGCTCTTACAGACCTGCTTTCTGCTCAACTTTCCTGCTTTGCTGCGAGTACTGCAGGAGTACTCCAGAAAACCCAGGTGACACTCTTGCTTTAATCAAACCCAGTATGAGCACAGGGTTTTTTCTTAGCAGTTTGTGATTTGTTTTTTTAAAACAAGAATTTGTTGATGTCATCCTACACTCAGCTAACCTTGCCTCATCCATCTTTTGCATTCTGGTAATCTTGGTAGGTTAGAAGTTGATTTTAACCCGCAGAGACCATAAGCCAGAAGGTTATGTGGATAGTAAAAAGATGAGGTCAGCTGCTGTACACTGCAGTGGGAACCTCCTTATATTACTTATTTCACAAAATACCAGACACTTGATCTAGCTGCCTCTCTGACAGTCCACAGCAAGGTAATTATTTAGCCAACAAAAGGGGAGGAGGAGAAACTTTGTAAATGTTAGTGTTTCTGCAAAAGGAAAATGACTGAACTAGTATTTCAAGTCCCTTTCTATGATTTAAACTCAACCTGCAGCAGCCACTGGTATAGTCTAACAACAGGACAAATTCTGTGGATTTTCCCAAACCAAAATACCTGAGGCTTATAGTGCACTTCATGGCTTGAGGAAGTCCTGCAGGGTTTTGACCTGCCTTAATGTTTTCCGTGTGCTAAGGACCAATCATCTTGAAAATGAAGAGTGAAGAAAATAGATGGGGAAAGGATGAGAGCCCTGACAAACAAATGACCTCATGTGCTTCTCTTTTAAGAAGTTGAACGATCTTGGTGAGTCTGTTGGAGAAACACAAGGTCTTCGTGCAAAGCGAGTGTATATGTGTCTATAAAGCCATGGCATAACGCCTGTGTCTGAGAACCACACACTGTAATTTATTTTGTTGCAATTCAAAAGCACTGCTTAAAAGCTGTTCACACCTCATGGAAATGTGTTCCGAGCTGTTAACCTACTGCTGATACTTATCCCCTCCTGGAATTAGTGTCTTCTTTGACAATCCAGGGGCCTGCTGTGGAAATAATTATGATATTGCAAACACAGAATTATAAACATGGGAAAGGATAACGAAGAAAAAACCTATGATTTCTTTAAAAAATGTATATCACAGTGTCATGCAAACTACAATGCCTTCACTGAGGAAAAGAACTACGGAAAAATAATGTAGAAATAAGAAAAAAATAGATTCAATTGCATCTCTCATGCTAGAAAATGTGACTTTTTAAGATGTTCTCTATGTTAAAAATTTTATACTGGAAACCAGATTTTTATTCCTATCTGTAACTTCCCTAGAAAATACAAAACACTGATATTTGGAGAAGACACAATAACAACAGTTCACAGCCAGCAGTCTGAAAAATTGTCTGTCTTAAGATTATCCTAGCAAAAGCCAGCATCCCTCGCCTTGCTTTGCATTTTAATGTACCCATTGGAAAGACGTGTTAGGTCTGAACACAGGAACACTGCATCAGCAAGCCAACACCAAGACAAATACCCTCAGCCACAACAACTGAAGAGTCAGGAAGATTCACTAAGACTCAGGATTTCAAAATCACAAAAAGATTTTTTTTTTCCTGAAGATCTTCAGAAAGAAACTAGATGTCTAGTAGGTATCAGTAAACCACTAAACAATGCAAAAACCAGAAACTTGGCAAGTCCCATCCTTCCATCTTTGAGCTCAGTAAGCAACTCTGCTTTTGAGAATTTATTTGCTAATCCTGTGAGAATGTTGTTGTACTCAACGCCAGAGCCCACGACACCAAGCCAGGCCATGGGGGAACCTAAAGCTTTACAAGTAGATTTGGGGAGGTGGGGAGTCTGCCCCGAGACAGGCGCTGGCACCAGCTCTGCTCAGACCCGCTGCCCCCAAGGCGCTTGCGAGCAGAACTTGTAAAGCCCGGGGGGTAGGTGAAATAAACACCCCTCTAGCTATGCATGAAATTTCCAAATGGATCCAGAGAGAAGTCAAATTAAAAGAAAGCTGTTGAGTCTCATCTTGGAGGGATACTTGTGGCAGGAGAAAAATTTGCCTCTTGGTTATATCAAGTTGATCCATTTGCAGCATGCTGCCTTTTTCCCTTTGCTAGACCTTCCAAGTGAGAAAAAAATAGGGGAAAGGATTGAAATGTGGGGGGGTTTTGTTACCTGTTACATCAGCAGTGGGGATGAAGAAGAGCACCACGAGGATCCCCAGGAGCATGGTGTTAATGGTGGGCCTGCTGCCTTGTCTCCACCCCCTGCAGGCACTGCCGCGACTCCCAGGGCCCCACAGCACCAGCCTTCCTTCCCCGTGTGGCCGGGCCGCACCCTCAGGTGCTCACACAATTTCTCTCCTCCTTCCTTTGCAGCACGTGATATACTGCCAAGTAAAACTACTGTAACAGCAATGCTTGAACAGGAAGTTAAATTGTTTGATGATTTTAGTCTTAGGAAGTTGCCTCTACAAAGCTCAGTAATGCTTGAAAGCATTCATTTCAAGAAAACTTTGTTTCAGGAAAACTTCGTTTCAAGATAGGGACTGTCAGCCCTGTATTGCAAAGAGTGGTTATGTTTGGGGCTCTGCAAGGCTGCTCTTGTCAGGGAGGAATGGACTTCCCCAGGGATGCAGTGCTCTTTATTTTCCAAGAGTACATACACATGTATACTGGTTCCATCATGATGGGAGATGCAAACACCAGTTTATAAGTTCCTGGTGGCCAGACCTGGCCCCTCAGGAAGTTGTGTGCTCAGGAACCTTCACCTTTCCTCACTCCTAGGAGCAGAACTCTTCCTCTCTTGGCCTGCCATGTTGCTTCTGCCCCTAGGAACACTGGCATATTTGGGCAGCTGTTTGTTCATAGTCATTTCTCTGCATCTGCTTGTTGCCTTGAATGCAGAGCAAATAGTGCAGGAAATTGTGATTTGGAATACCTTCCCATTTTGAAAAATATCCCAATTTATAACGAGTGCAACTGTAATCCAATTAACATCTAGAGTAAAGGCAGCATGCAGCAAGCACATTGCTCAGTCAGTGCTTTCATGGAGGCTGCCTTATGTAAAGTTTTTTCTTCAGCTCATCAGATAAATGCTCTCTCTTCCTTTGCTTTGCAAGCTCGATGTCACCTTCTCCCTTGCAAGAGCAGGTTGTGAGAGCCAGGTGATGGCATTTATAACTGTGAGGAGCTCTGGTTATTAACTGTTTATTTTGGTCCACCAAAGTAGAAATATTTAACTGTATCAATGCCTGTCCCTATCTTTGATTAATTTGAGAGAAAAGGGAAGGCATTTAGCAGGAAGACCTTCAAGAAAATTGGGCAGTTATAGAAAGGGGTGAAGGACCATGTACTATTCTTTCATATCCCTTAGTATCTGTTGCCTTTAGACCATGTTTCATCAGAAATTACAAATGCAATTTGTGAACAGCTTTAGCTGGTATATTTATCTGCAATCCAGAAATTTAAACAATATTCTTTTGTTTCATAATCAGTGTTAGTTGCCTACAGTACTCAAAGTTTTGGAATTTCCTCAAAGTAATTAAAAAGCACTAAAGAGAAAAAAAATAAGATTCTCTCTTTCTTAGCCCACTTTTGTGGTATCTAGATAAATGTCCTGACACAATTTTTTGAGTCATATGAGCGTACCTGCAGTTACCAATGAAATAGTCTCAGCTTAACTTGTATTGCGAATCCCTCAAAAAAGTTACAAAATTCAATTCAATTCAATATTCAATTCAATTGAATACAAAATTCAATACCTTTTTGCTGAATTGCTATCACAGAGATGAAAACCCAGTGCTGGCTCTTTTAACATCTTCTGGCTCTGGTAACTCAATTTACAATCTGTATCTTGGCTGTCATATCCTTTCTGTATTTGGGATAGGGACTGGGAATGCACAAGGAGTTCATTTTACCCTCATCACAGAATTAGCAGAATATATTGCAGAGAAAGAGATACTGCCATTAATTTCCTTGGCATACATTGGCAAAGGGGCATCATTCAGGTGGAAACCAGATTATGGAAACAGCTGTGCAGGAAGAGATCCTGCTCTAAGAATACCATTAACAAAAACCTCAGGGAACAGTGTGCACTCTCTAGCTGAGGTCCCATTTATTCCCTTCCATCCCTTATTGCTCCTCATGTGCCTCTCCCATTGTGAGGACAGACCATGGCACTGATTGCAAACAGGGACTGGACTGGTGGAATGGAGGGGAGGAAAGAGGGGCCACTGGGCAATTATCTACTGTGGCTCTAGAGACCAAGCTGTGATGGATCATTTCTCTGTGTTGCTGAATAGGGGTACCAATATTGCCCTTTTCAGAGATTCTTTTTTTTTAGTTGTGATTTTAGTTTTGCCTAATCATTTCTTCTTTTATCTCTGGAGTAAGGAAGGGTGCTTTTCTTCCCCCAGATAGTTTTGGCTCATCTGCACTTCTTGGTTTTCTAGGATTTTAAAACCCTTGTGTTCCTGAGGGTATGGCTCCTTTCCTTCTCAAAATTGCATCTCTTCCTCTAATTTAAACAGTTAGTTTCCAATCACTTAGATACTTGGCTTTGCCACTTCACATGTGTGATCTATTTCTTTTGCCAAAATTATCCTGAGGACGGGGGAAGAAGATATTTTAGCTTTCAGCAAGCCATCTTGTACTTAGGACAAACTACATAAAAGTTTATCTAGGAAAAAAGAATGTGTGAAAATCTCTGTCGGTATGACCTCACTTTTAAATTTTCATTATTCTCCCACCTCTCAAAGTATCTCTCCTTCTATATCCTGAGCATTACCCAAAGATGTTCTGCAGTAACATTAATTCAGGCAGTATTGACTTCTATTCTTACCCCATTTTCCATTCATATTTCAGTCTGTTGAGTCTGTCTGTACACTGGCAGACTGTCACAACAATGGAAATCCAGACTAACACTGTAATTTCAGTAAAACTAGAGCTGTGAGAGCACTGAAAGAGCTAAAAATGCCATTCGGCCATGTTTGGGAAAAAAAAATGTTTCCATCCCATCAAAAAATGGCTGAAATTGCAGTCCAAGAGAATTAAATTAAAGGTTTGTAAATAGTTTTCCAGGCTACACAAGAATCTCGTCACTGTACGTAAATAAAAAAACAGTCTAGGTATTTGAGCATAGCTTTTCATGCCTATTGTTAAAAAACCAAGCGCTGACATGAGCTATGACCTGAGTTTCAGAGAAATCTAACAGGATCCAGTATGATTTCTGAAGGAAAATATCCTTCTAAAATGTTTCTGAAGGATATTTCTGGATATCTTTAAGAGTACCAAGAAATCCCAAGCAAGCTGCCAGTTTGCCTTCACATTAAAGAATGAGGAGGTAATGACCCACATATCCTCAGCCAAGTGTTCAGCTGTTAAAGTCAAGAAAGACATTCCAGATTTGTTATGATTAAACAAGTGGATAGTTTAGAAGGTAATTTTAAAATAAATGAAGCCTTCCTTCAGTCACTGGAAGTTGCATAGTGCCATAATTGCTCCCAGCACATACTCTTGTTCTCAAGCAAATAAAAATGTATATGCACACTAGAAGAATAATTGCATCAATATACTATCATTCACTTATTTCTGAAGAGTCCAGTCTGATGGGAGACAGTAGATCTCTAAAATTCCCTTTTAACTACTATAGAGAATTAACTTTTATATCCCTATACTGTCCTGCAACTACATAATGAGATTAACAGTTGCCTGAGACAATCTTCCTCTTGCTTCCCTGCCATAAAGAATCATGACACAGATCTTGAGTGAGTAGTCTGGGTAGGTGTTCTTTTGCTTGTTCTGCATGCTTGTACATTGTCAGCTGCTAAAGTAAATGTTTTCTTTCTTACAACTGCAATTCTTAAAGCATCTTGATTCTTCCATTGCTGCTCCAAGTAATGATTTGATTTGAACAGTGCTATGCACTCTTGGTACAGATGGAAGGTTGATTCTTTCACATCTTGCTTATAAGCAAGTCTGCTTTAACTAGCTGCTGTAGAGGTACAGAAGTAGGGTGACAGAAAGAGTGTAACAAGCTGACATGTTATTCTTAACTAGGAAGACAAAAAATTATGTATGTTATTCACCTTCTACTATGTCCAGTAATAGCCCAAGGAGCTATGTTGCATTTGTCACCTGAAGCTCTTCATAAAGTGACATGTTGTTATCTTCACTTTACAAATGGAGAATGGAATCACAGCAAGGTGAAAAGACATGCCCGAGGATGTGCCTTAGGTTAGTGGCAAAGCTGTGAACTTCTACAAGTAGCCCTGGTAAGCTGCGTAACTTGCAAGGTCTGAACACTTTTCTGATGGACTTCATTCCATGTTGTCATTTTCCCGTGCACGCTTATGAACTTTCAGTATGTTCCAAGTGTTTTTATATCCTTCCTTCTGTAAGTCCGGGTACCTTCATATCACAAGTGCAAGCATTACCCTTAGAAGGAAATATACTCCTTCAGAGGGAATTTTGTTTTTCTGTAACTTAGAATGTTATAACTAATGTCTGGTACATAGGAACCTTCCAGGGCCAGAACTAAATATGACGTGTCATGGTGGAAAGGGAACTTTCTCTTTTGGAAAGATGTGAAATTTTTGTTTCCAGCCCTCAATATAGCAAGTCCTAGTGTGTCACTAACATAGGACTAAGCGTTGCCGTCAAACAAATATAAACCTGAAAAAAAGCTTGAGAGAAACCTTCCCTATTTGAGAAAAGAAACATTTCCTTGACAGACTGAATCTTTTTAATGCTAGTAGATGAAGCTGTTCATTAGTGTTTGTTGGGAAAGGGGCAGGAGTTCACACATGTACATTCTTGGCTCTTATCAAGTTAAAAATCTCATCCAAGTTTCGAAGTTGTAACCATTTCTTCTGGCTGTAGGTATTCCTGGTTTGAACTGTTAGAACAAGTCTTAAAGGATGTGGATTGATGAGTAGGGGAAGAATGGCTCAAAGCTGCATGATTAACTCCTTCTGTCACCTGCCTGTAATCTGACATATGGTTGCTGCTTCATTAGTGGCCAGTGTTTAGGTAGGAACACCTGAAATAAGGCCCACAGGTGTGTACATATGTATGCTAAATCTTGTGTATAAAAACATTTAGGGATTAGGCTTAGAAGAAGGATTTTTGTTGACTGCACTGCTTGCTGCTTTTTCCTCTTGCATAGAGAAGGTGGAAAACCCTACCTATTACCATGGAAGATATGGCAACAAAGCAGCGTTGTCCAGTATAGGAAGGAGTTTGGCATGTCTCGTTCTTTCAAAGGGAGTTAATTTACTTCCTTCTCCTTTGTCCTGCTGAAGACAAAAGAGGTAATAAGCACTGCAGATATATTACAAGCAATTTTAAATAAGAGGAAGCATCTTCCAAAGAACTTAAGACCAAGAAATCTTGAGCAGGCAAATTCAAAACTCATCTTTGTGCAAAAAGACAGCTTCCAGACCTGACTGTGTATATCTTCTCCAGAGAAGTTACATAGATCTCTAAATACCAGTAGAAAGATTTCTGTCTGCTAGGACTGTGTTTTCATATCTGAGGGCAAGGTGGAGTGTCATGGGAGGTCCTGTCTGAAGTTTGTAGAGGGCTGCTGAGGGAAGAAGGCTTTCTGGGGCTGTGCTGAATAGCAGTCCCATGGAACAGGAGCCCAAGCCTAGGAATTACACATCCAATATGATCTGACTAGACTTGGCTTCTCTGCCATTTGTGCCAGCATTTCCATTTGGAGGGAAATAATTGACCAAAATTTTTGCTGCCAAAAGAAGCACATGAATGATATAGACAATCAGGAATCCAGAGCCCTGAGGCAAAGTAAGAATGAAATCAAACTGGTGCTGTAGACACTTGAGTCACTTGGCAAATGTTACCCATAGTAAGGGAATGCTGTAGCTGAGGCTTCCAAGGAATTGCCTTTATTTGTAGAGAACAATCTGTATGGCCTGTATTTATAGTACTGTATAGCTAAGGTAAAGCCTTAGCTAGAGAAAGCACTTTCCCCTCCTCTGGGTTCATTAGAACCAGCACAGCCCAGGCTCAGCTCAGTATATTAGGTTTTGAGACTGTCATATTCAAGCTCATTTTAAAAGCTTTCACTCTTTCACATCCTCATTGTTGTGTTACTTTTTGTCTTGCCCTGCATTTCACAATGATGGTAGTAGTGCTATCAGCGCAGTGCATGCATGGTGAAGCACTGCACTTTTACAGTTCTTCCCATTTACACAAACTTGGAAGGAAGCATTACTCATGTTTATGAACAATTGAAACTGGAATAGAGCACTCCACACAATGAGAGCCCCTTTGAGGAAGTGTCAAAGGGCTGCCCAGCAACTTCATTCATCCAATGGAATATATTCTTTGAGATTACTTCATTCTGAACATTCCTCACAGGAAATAGTTATTTTGGTAGACACTAGCGCACTAACTTGTTGGATAAGCATTTCCAAATTATTCCTTTCCCTGAAGACAGTGGCTTCTTTACGCCTAGGCAAACTAGCTGATGTCCAAATTCAACAACTTTCTGCCTGAGAAGTGCCCTATTCTTAGACTGTGGTGTTGCCAACGCCAACCCACAGAGCTGTTTTCTGCCAAAATACTATGAGAAACAGACTTTTCATTGTATTTCTGCTGCTTCAAAAAAGTACTGAGTCATAGCACACTGGAAATGTTTGTGCAGGGGTGCATAGGAAAACATCATAAACACATTAGAAAGAGTTTTAAATATTTCCACATAGGAACTAAGGACCAATATTCCTGATTCTTAACTGAAAAGTGCTGAAAGCAGAGAGAAGTCATTTTCATATCACTGTAGGAAGCATCTGCTTACTCATTTGGAGATGCATGTGAATTCTTATAAGTGCTTATTAATTTTATAATGGATTTTTTTCTTAGAAAATAAAGTCTGCAATTTTTCAGCATGGCAGCATTCCCTTAAACTATTCCTTTAAACAGGAAATTGAAAACAATCGCTTTGCTGTTTACAAAGACCTTGGTGGGTTCAGAGGGTAGGAATCCTTGCTGGTTTAAAGAGGAGGAGAAAAAAATCATATGGTGGTTTATTAGAAGTCACATCCACATAAGAAGCAGAGAAAATATCCATCCTTTATTTCAAAGGTGTCCAGTCTGTCTACTGGTGCAAGCCATAGGGTCCTGTAGGGAGCCACCTGAATATTTAGGTGTCTCCCCTAATGTCTCTTGAGCCCAAGAAGTATTGGTCCCCCAGACATGCCAGTGGCACATCCCTCAGCACAGGAGCAGCAGGCGCACACACAGCCCTGTAACACAAAGTGCCACTCGCTGTCCTTGGCGTGGCCACCGCCCAGGGGCTCCCAGCAGACAGCACAACTTGCTCTTACAAGCTAAACCTCACACCAGAGATCATCCCAAACTGCCTGACAACCAAGCACCATGTGCCAGAACATCTTGGGAAATTTGAGCCCATAGGCAGCTATGAGGATTGGAAAGCTTCCACTTCACATTGCTGCTGCCCTGTATGCATACGTATTCCTCTCTAATAAAACCAGAATAATCTCATCTCTTCCTATCCACAAAGTCTGACCCTGAAGAGGTTCTGCTACATATTGCTTATTGCAGCTGTTGGATAATCTTTCAGATGATATTAAAATACAATCAAATTCTAATATCTCACTAAGCTTTGGAAGTTATTAAAAGCAATGTAAAACCTCTGGTTTTGCTGATCTCAGGACAGTCTGAGAGTTTATAAGAATTGAAGTCCATTTTTGTAGCCAGCTCTGTTAAGGTTTTATGATAAAATTAGTGTTCATGATTAAATTTCTGAGCTTTTAGTTTTATACCTCAGAAACCTGAAGTTTTCTGCTGTTATTTTTCTATGGCTTCAGTGGGTTATTGTCGATGATTCTATTAACCCTAATTCTGCATTCTATTTGCACATGCTTTTTTTAAAAGAAATATTTTCACAAGTCTCCAAAGTGTTCATGTGGTTCATAAAAAGGCAATAATTAATTCAGTCCTCCTTTCATAATTGGAAGTAATTTTGTAAATGCTTTTTACAACACAAATTATTCTATATAACATTTTGCCTGTTCAGCCAAGTTTCTCTTAGTTAGTATTACTTAAATTTCCATGACTAGTTGCATGTGGGTTTTGTATTATATGTAGTATCCTTGGAGGTTTTTGCAGAGCAGCACTGTAGGATAATAGACAAATTAGAAGTAGCAGGGCTTTTGGAAATAGAAGAAAGTAATTCATAACTCTTCTCATAATCCCATCTCACTCTTGGTTTCCAGGGGTCATGTTTATTTAAACTGTTAGTTTAACAATGTATTTGAGAGTCCTAAACATTTTGTAAACAATTTTTAATGCAGATTAGTATTAATAATTATTAGCTGTTTAGGAGCTGATATGCTTCCATCATTATTCTCCTATTTTAAAGGTTTCACATCCTCTGTCAGAAACGATGGCATGTGAATTATGCAAACAGCCACATACCCTTGGAGGCTTAAAAAGTAATTTGGGTATTTTCAGAGACATTGGTCTGCAAACAACTCATCAATTGAAATGTATTTGTATAATCTGTTTGGTGAATATTTATGATTAGTCCTACAAACAAAGGAGTTAGGATAATATGATGGTCAAGTCACAAGTAGGAAAAATGTACTAAATTAAACGAATCACTTATTACCATAAACAATTCATCCAGCTCCGGGTCTGGGAACTAATACAGCTAGTAGAAATAAATTTATCTTTTTCTGAATGCCTAGAGGGGATTAACTGTGTGAGGACATACCTGTATAAAGAAAGTAACTATCTTTGATTGTAGCAGGGAAACTATTTGAAAAAGCCCAATCTCTAGTACTACTCTAATAATGGGAAGGAGAAAGAGTGTTTAGCTCTTTATTTGACCTGTATTGGAGTAAAAGAGCAGCCTTCCTTTTCAGTCTTTCCATTTGACTGTTCTGTAAAGAGGTTGAACTGACATCATCACTTTGATATTTCTTGGCTCTTGACTCTTCCTTTCATCCCTGGGAGTAGGTTATACTAGTTTTCCTTTGTTCATTAGCCTAAAGTAAGGCATTGAGTTTAAGCTAATATCAGAGTACTAGAGCCAGCATCAGTTCTGGACAGGCAGAAGGGTACAGCTAGAGCCAGCACAGGAGCTCTTCAATTCTCTCTGCAGCCTGGCTGTAAACAGTGGCAGGAAGTGTGAAGAGCACACGACGTACACATGTCAGGCATGCACAGGCAGCCTGCAGGCAGATGGAGTGCACTGCTCAGCTGTAGCCAGCTGAGGTGGGGAAGCATTGTTTTGAGACCGCAGTGTAGATTTCAAAGCAGAAGGAGCAAATGCACAGTCACGACCCAGGTTGCCCCCTCATTAGGAATGCCTGTTTGATATGGCCCTGTCTGTTGAGGAAGAGCAGTGATCTTGGGCTAAGCAGCTGGGAGAGAGCTAACTATCTGGGGTCCAGGTGCCAGTGTTTTGGAGTTCCAGAACCCCCCACTCAGCTCTTGCAAACAGCATTGACCTCTTTTAATCTGCTCAACAGGGAGACCTGTTCCTGAGTAGCATTTGGGTTCATTGCATCTTGCTGAGAATAATATAACTCACATGGATCTAGGGAGTTACGGGCTTTCAAAACAAAAACCATAGCTCTAAAGAGCACCCTCCTTGGCCACCGTCTGCCTGCACTGCAGTGTGCTTCTTTGTCCATGCTTTCATCTACAATGTGTATACTGGAACAGCAGGCCATTTTAACCAGACAGCAAAGTCATCTATGTATATTTCCTTGCCCAAAAACATTTCCGTTTGTTTGGATATGAATGTATAAATGTCTAAAACACTGTATGATATTTGCTGCTTTTTAAAAAAGGTCAGCATTTGGACACAATGTGACCAGACTGAAATCCTGGTCCCATAAAAATCAATGGGATTATTGCCATGGATTTAATTGAGTCAAGATTTCATGCCCACTCATTATTTGGCCTATTGAATTCTGTTAAACTGGTAAGCCTAGACTGCAGACCGTGTGAGAAGACTGTCTTCCCACATTTTTTATAATCTGTTTTCTGGAATATTCCATCATAGTCAGAAATGTTCTAAAGCATTTATGCTTTCCCACCCTCTCCCTCACTTTGTAATAACTAGCTAATCCTGATTTTAGTTCAGTTCTAGGACAGGACGTGAAAGCAAGATGAGATGTAGATGTTCTTCAGTTAATGTAAAGATGCAAATTTTTACTTTAAGTCTGCCCTCCTTAATGTTTGCAGGTACTCAGGTTTTGTGTGAGACATGTTAGCTGTAGGCTGTGGTATTATTGTGTGGTTACATCACGCTTTAGGAAGTGTGCTGGAAGGATGTAGATTAGCTTGTTGATTTGTTATTCGGTTTTGGTTGTTCCATCAGCATTTCATTGTTCGAGTAAGACATATATGGGATGAATTTTGATGACTTCAGACATATCATCTTACATGTCATAGATATAGGCACCAGCTGAAAGGCTTGAGATCAGTTTCTAATCCAAACAGATCAGAACTTGAAAAATATGCAGAGTTCAGCTCTTGAAACCATAAGGTCTAATGCCTTCTAAATATGCCCTCTCACCACAGAACAAATGCACAAGTCTTGTCTAGTTTGTCATCTAAATTTTCAAAGCCATTGTTACTGTCAGGTAGCAGATGTGTTTAAATGAAATACAATTTCAGGAAGATACAGTTGTGCTACCTTGTGGGCAGTTGACATTGATGATTTATATATTTGGGCAAATGCACTTTAATGGATATAGCTAAAAACCCATGGAGACAATTGTATGTCTCTCAGCAAGACCAAATGTGTCTGAGAGTGACACAGTCAGCTGTCTCTGTAGCACTTGTGAAAACTCTGATATGAGGCTGTTTTCTGTGATGGGCACTAGAAGCACAAGACACTTTTGCAGCTGGAGATGCTGCCATTTTTTTAAAACTTTCACAAAGCACTCTCTGCACCTTGCATCAGATACCATGCACAGATAAGAATGCATGAGAGGCATCCAGACTTCTGTCTGGCAGAAAATATCTCTATGTGCTGAAGAAACAGGAGGCCCAGAGCTCTTCTTGCTGTTCAGTTAAAATGCTGGCCTTGTGATTAGAATAATAAAAGCACAGTCAATATCTTCTTTACAGAGGAGGTAAATGCTTTCAGCTTCCACGACCTTCTTTGGAAATTGAAAGAGAAGGAAGAGAACAAAATAAAGAGTGTAGACCTCCAGAATGCATATTTTAACATGTTCAGAGATTTGGTTGGGAAGCTCCTGCTCCAGACAGACATAAGGGAAAGTCTGCTAAGAAAGCAAAGACAGGTATTAAGAAACTAGAGGATTGCTGAACATGAGTATACAAGTGTGGCACTAGCATATAGGATTGAAACATAACTGCAAGAGCATAAAATGAAGTAACATGAATAAATTATGTAAAGACTAAGAAGAAGCACTTCTGCAGGTACACAAAAGAAATACACAGTAAAACAAATCCCAGGGAAATGGCTCATTACTGAACAGAAAGGGGAAATGTTACTCAGAAAACCATCTGCTGTTTTCGGCTCAGGGGCTTCAGGACCCAGCTGCAGGCAGATAACCAGCACCACAGACACCACAGCAAAGCAGTACGGTCTGCACCTAGAATAAGGAGAGAAGTGGTTGGAAAGGGCATAAAGAAGCCAACTATATTCCAATGAACTGGTCTTAATGAATTATAGCTCAGAATACTTTGAGAATTACCTTATGTAATTTCAAAATCATTCATGGTTCTCTCAAGAAAGTTGAGGTATGAAGAAGGAAAGAGGACAAACAAAATACTTGTTTTTCTCTCTTTTTAAAGAAAAGTCAGAGCATTAGAGAGAGCTCAGCTTATTTCAGTTCCTGAAAAAATACTGGAAAAATTAGTCAAGCCATTATTCATAAGTACTGAAAGGAAAAATCGTGGCTCTCTGAAGAGCAAACTGCGTCAAAACATCTGATTTCATCATTGGATGAGGTAATCCTTACCATGCCGACAGGGAGAAGCAGTAAATGCCATATATCTTGATTTTAGGCTTCTGGCAGAGCTTTTTGTAAGCAAGAAAGAGGAACATGGTCAGATGAAAGTATCAAACTGATTGGAAACAAGGCTCAGTAGTTACAGGCAATTTGCTGTCAAAATAGAGGGATAAACTGACTCCTTGGTTCTTAGTTCCATGGGAGTCTGGTCTGGCCTGGCACTGTTCATTACTTTCATTAATAATTTAGATGATTAATAGAATCTGCTTTTCAAATGTGCACACATAGCATTGGGTGGGAGGGAACTGCAGGCGTATTGGGGGATAGGATTCAAATGGTAAAAACTGAACAAACTGTAGAACTGGCCTTACACCAAACCAGTAAAGTGCAAGGTTCACCAGCCATGCAGGAGCAGTCTGCAGCACAAGTACACAGTGAGGAGCAACAGGTGAGGTAACAGCTCTATGGTGGGAAAAAAATGGTCTGTGAGGATTTGAATCAGCTACGCCTTTAGCTAGAGCAGCAGGTGGTGGATGGGGCAATGTGCAGACAGAAAGCTGTGTCCAGCTGGAAGGAGATGAGAGAAGTGCAGTAAGATCAGTCAGAAGTCTGAAAAGGATTGAGGAGTGTGTGTTCACTCACTGAAGAGGGGTGTGAGGGGAGAACAGCAGTCACTGAATGCACAAAAGGCTGCTGCAAAGAGGAAGGAAATCGTGTGTCCTCCATGCCTGTCATAGGCAAGGCAAGAACTGATGGGATTGCACTGCAGCAAGCCAGATTTCAGCATTAGGAAAAACTTTCTGAAGGGCAAGAGTACCCCACCACAGGTTTCCATCTCTAATGCTGGAGTCTTTTAACGGGTTAGTCATCCCTGCAGAGTGGTTTAGATGTTGGACAAATCCTGCTTTGGATCACAATCCCCTCATGCCCCTTTTTCTGTTGACATTGAAAAGTGTGTAACACACCACAGTGAGCAGGTATAACATTTGTAAAGCTTTATGAATCTTTTGTAGGTCAAGTCTGTTCATTTTACTGCAAGATCATAAATGTAGGGAGAGTATTTGCACAGAGCATCCTGCCAAACAACAGGACAAATTACCTGTTTTTCTTTGAAATACTTCACGTAAAAAGGGGTTCCTTGATTGACTCTTAAAATTAAAACAGTACACATCACATGTAGTTTTGAGCATTATAGCAATTGTTCACTTGCTTGTTGAACCCATTACATTTTTAGTAAGGACTGCTCTCAGTTTTGGAATTTTTAATTCAAGAACAATCTTTCCAGGGAAGAAACCCTGCTAAAATATACAGTCAGGTAGATGGTGGCAAGTTATTCCATATTGATTATAGATCTAATGGCAAGTTGTAGACACCAAAAGGGCAAGCTCACTAGCCAAACATTGCTTGTTCACAAACACTCATGGCTCATGCATTTGGAAGTTTCTTTTATGGGAAAAAGATTTATTTGAAGATTTCCAGTACTCCTGGGCTTCTGTTCCATAAAATCCAACAAAGCAGCTGCTGTTGTGGTATTTTTCTGTTATTCCTGCTTGCAGCCTCAGCTGAGACTGGGATGTGTACATAATAGCACAAGAATGGGAGCACACAGATGCAAGGCATCTGACACTGCCACATTCAGCAAGCCACCCCAGAGAAAAGGCTGGCCAGTGGCCTCATTGTCCCTGTGTCATCACAGGGTGTTCCTTATGTACTGAACTTTTTTCCTGGAGAGGGAGGCACTACTTGAAGCAATATAAGTCTTTCTATAAGTAGTGTTTATTCAGAACAGAAAATACCCATCCCAACCCAAGAGACAGTCTTAAACTCTCGCATAGCCTGTGATAGGAAGCTTTGAGAAATGAAAAAAGAACCAGACAACTCCAGCTATTTATGATTTAGTAACCTAGCAGGGTTCACTCTGCTTCTTTCTGCCCCCGGTGGTTTCCTAAATGAATTCCTAAATTTTACCCGCTCTACAGAATTAGAATCTTCAGTTTAGAGCTATGTGGTCCCTGCTTCTCTTGCAGCTGGTACTATCTCTCAGGAGGACCTGCCCTTCTCCAAAACCATGGGCTTGGAAACTTCTGAGAGGTTCTCTGGGAATATGCCCATGATTGTGATCACATGACACACAAGGCAGTGCAGTTCTCATCTGGAATATAATATGCATCCTGTTCTTCTTCATGCATAGGGAGCAACTCTCTCTCCAGTCTCCTCCATTCACCTCTTTGTTTTCTTATTCCCTTCTGCCTTTCTTCACTGTACAGGATTGCACACCATGGGACACTTTTCCAGCCACTGCCCTACCTCGCTCCTTTTGTGGATGTTTATCTTTTTTGCCTCATACCCTTTCCTCTAAACTTTGTAGAGGCCCTTAGAAAATGGGTGCATCTCTACCAGTTTCTGTGGTTTCTTTTGCAAAGGACAGCCTGTCCCCAAGTCCAGCCAGATCTTTGCAGACGTTTATTCAAGCTGCCAAAATCCTTGAGGTTTGCCCATTTAATTTCTAGCCAGTGTGCTGGAGTTGTTTGCAAAATGCCATGGTAACAGTAGAAAACACTGCTGTGTCATTTCATGGTAAGGAACAGTCTGAGGAGCTGAGTCTGACAGTCTCACTGGTCTTCTTCACTTTCTTTTTGTCCATTTCTCATAACCCTTTGAGTAAGGATGTTTCTGTGTCAAGAACTGGCCAGCCCAGACAAACACAATCTGTTCAGGTCAATTAGACATGATTGCAATATAAGTAATAGGACATGTCAAGATAATTGTAGGTAGCAGATGTACCATAGCAATTCTACAACTTCTGGAAGCTACATGGAAACAATATTGCCCAATGGAAAAGTTGAGGAAGATTTTTCTGGGTGACCAATGGGATAGAAATGATTGTCAAATCTGCAAGGCATAAATAAAATACTATTCACTGGCTTTTGTCTACAAAGTTAATTAATCAAATTTCTTTTAAAATAATGGGACTGTGCTACTAAGGTGAAAAACTAAAATCCCCCAGGAAATTATCTCTGTTCTTCATGTCTTTTTGGTGCTGCACCAAACAACAGCAGTAACTTTACCTGAGGAATGAATGCTTGTCAGAGTGCAATGGAGATCTTCAAGGTACTATTTTCTACCAGCTTTGAATCAGATACAGCTTGACCTTTTCTCACTACTCGATGTTACCTCTGAGTTGAGTAGACTGATGTGCTCTGCTACAGTATAATCGTTCTCTTGGTGCAAGTGCAGACCCATGAATCAAAAGAGTCCCTTTGGTTAACACCTTAGTGGTTTGAGTCACAGCACCACAACATAAAAAACATACCCTCTAATGCTGTGCACAGACCATTCTTAGTATGCCTTTAGTCTCTTCCTTATTGTCACTTCAGGTTTGTTTCACTGTAGTGCATTTTGAAGACACTGAATTTTGTCTATGAGACAGAGACAAATACAGCTGTTTAAAAAACCTGCCCTGTATCATTCTTTTCCTAATTAAAAACAAATAACATATGACAAAGCTTGCTTCAGGTTTGCAATGAGTTTTGTATAAAGGTTCAGCTTCATGTTTGTTTTATCTGGGCAGATTACTTCTCTGGAAAGATTACTCCTGTCAATTTCCTAGAGCATCTCATTAGTAAATCCAGTAATTCATGTTGCCATTAGACTGCAAGAGATCCTAGCTTAGAGGTTCATCTGCTTCACCTGCTGTAATGAGCATCAAGCTTGAATGTATGAATGATTTTTAGCAGAAAAAAGGCACTATTTTCTAACCTGCATCCCACAGGATAATCATAACTAGGGTAAAGCCCTCAAATCACAGTGTAGTCTCAGGATGGGGCTGTGGAAAATGTCAAATTTTCAGAAGTCAGTGATAAACAATTTTTTTTTTTTTGGCCACTACCTGAATTTCTCTGTGTGCATTTAAATTATCCTCAGCAGTCTGTCAGTATAGCACAGTTTAGTTCTGATCTGAAAATTAATCTAAACCGTCCTGCAGCAAATCCCCAGAAACTCTGTTTCTGTATAACTGAAAACCTCAATGAAGCAATATAAAATCAGTAATAATAACAAATAAGGATCACAGCTTAATGAAGGGTGGCAATTCTGCTCTGGGGAGATATGTAATGGATGTGGCTGTTCTGGTAGCTTGATCTTGTGCCAGTTCTCTTCCCTTCATGTTTGTTCATCCCTGTCTTGTTGTATAGAAAAAGTCAGGAGCTGCTCCAGTGCGGGGAGGAAGGCCAGCATCCTGATGTTATACTTGGCCTGGAACTCCCATGCCAGCCTGGCCTAAGGTCTCCTTTCCTTTGGAACAAGGCAAAAAGCAGGTGTGTCTTTATCCCTGTATGAAGAAATTAGCTTTTTTCTGCGTATCTCTGAGCTGGAACATTGCTTTTGAAGCATTGGTGTCTTGTTTAATTTGGTGTTTCAATTACTGAGTGCAATAGGCTGCTGAGCAATTTAAATGAGTATGTTATGTGTTTTCAAAACAGCACTGAAAAATAGTGAGGCTAGAAATCAGGGCACAGAACACACATGCATTCAGGCTACTAGACCTTTAATGCCAGAGCTAGGAAACAAAACAAAACTGAAAAGAAAAGCAAGTGGTCTCTCCTTTTCCTCTTCATCGTTATTTACGGTTACATGGGCTCACTCTAGACTAACCACTTAGGGGAGGCAAAAGTTTTCTGTCTCTCCTTGCGTTTGAGACTGATGCCTTCAAACCAAGTTAACAGTACTGGATATACACTGTCTTGGAATTCAAAGAGATCTCAGTAAAGAGCACATATCACCCTCTCTGAAGGGCCTTGTTTCAGACCAAAAGTAAATAGCCAGTGTCACACAGACCTGCATAGTGATCAAACACTGGAAAACATAACTGGATGTTTTCCTTAGTCATAAAAGGTTAGACTTGTTAAAATTGCCTTCTTTGTATGAAGTTTTAAGTCAGTGAATTGAGCCCAGAAGAGAGATTTTAAACATTAACCAGTGAAAACTCAAGCAACTCTTCATTCTAGAAATCTTTTTTGAGAGTAGTCTTTCCTGTTTAATACTGTTAATAATATTGTTAATGATTCACCTATAATTCAGAAGTAGATGACCTTTGCTGCCATACCTCCATTCAAACATGATAATAAGCAGCAATCTTTACAGGTTTATTTGTTATTTCTTTTTTTTTTATAATTTAATATATTTTTAAAATGCTGCAGAAGCTTTTAGTAGAGATAAAAAAGTTCATCTTTGGTCCTTCCTCCTCCTTGTAGCATAGTCTTTATCAAAGCAAAACACTTATGTGTATTTATTTATGTATTTATTTGTAACTATCCGATTGATTGTCCTTAGAAAGGTCCAGGTCAACAAACATGCACTAACTGTCTGCTCCCAACTCCATTTCCTGAAATCCTTTCCCAGTTGGGAACAAGAATGAACTTAGAGAGTCCTGCTCCATCAGCACACCAAGGAAAAAAACAAATTTGCCATTTATGCTACACTTACTATGTGATACCTGAGATGATTATCTCTTCCTGTCTATGCATATACTGTTTTAGATACATACTAACAAAACCTAAGGCAAGCATTGCTCAGATCTTTGACTTGTTGCTGTGTAGATTTCAACTTCTTGAATATTTAAGGAAAGAATGACTTGGTGGTTAAACACGAGTGTAGGAGTCAAGAGGTCTGGATTCTATTTCTGTTCCAAGGTTTCCTGTACGCCTTTCAACCACTTACATGGCCCCTTTGCATTTTTATACCCATTTTTATTCCCATCTACTAAATGGGGAATATTCTTTGCTTCATACATGCTGCTGCTATGAGACTTAGTTCATGTTCCTCTGAAAGTGTTTCAGGTTCTTCAGAAGCAAATAGAAATAGAAACAGAACCTCATCTCAGATTAATTATTCCTTGAGCTGTCTCTTGAATGTAACCTCGCCCAAAGGGAATGGTATTTGTAAATGTCATCCTTAAAATGAAAAATCTGTTCTCCTTTTTCTGCACCTCCACGCCTTTTCCACTTCCCTTCTTTCTCTTCCAACAAGCTGCAGCATTGTTAAGATACCTCCTCATCCTCTGGGGTACCCAGCTGGTCACCGACTTGGGTGTGGGGTTTGTTTTACATGGAGATGTCCATTCACTTATATTGCAACTCTCTTTTCCCTGTCTCTGAGCAAACAGCAAACAGCTCTGCAGAAAGAATAGAGCGTATCTGTATTTGATTTAAACAGACATTTGGAACAAGCTGGGCATTTCAGGGAAATGATTGGTCTTTAGTTTCATTTAAAACAAAGGGATTCCCAGACATTTCTGTGGACTTGGGACTTTTTAATCATCTCTTGAGAGTTTCTGGACATGCAGAGATGAAATGCTCTTGGACATGAATGTTTCAGTTAATGACTGATTACTGAATGATCTGTTACTGAAACAGCATAATANGCTTGGTGGGAGCTGGATATGTTGTCTAGGCCTGATAAACTAATCAGCAGCTTTTATTATTGTTTAATTAGCATTGTCTTTGTGCTGGCTTGGCCAAGTGTGGCCCTGCACAAAGGCTCCATCAGTTTTAAGGCTGGGCAAGGACTGCAGATACTCATGTGAGTTGTGAGATCCAGGCCCTGATTCTGAGCAGGCTGGATATCCCAGAGGCAGAGGTATGGCAGCCTCACAGCACCTGCTCGGGCTGACCTTATGGAGTAAAGGATGGTGGTGATCAGGGTGATCCTGCTGGTCCCCAGGATGCAAAAACAGCACCAGGACTGCGTGGGAGAGGAAGGCCTTTGTACCCAGAACATGATTGCACCCTGATTGTTCTGGACTAATTGAGTAGCCCACTGGACACACAGCAGTGATGCATTGGTGAAGTCACTATGTAGTTGCTCACTTGCTCTCCTGAGAGCCCCATTGTGCACTGCTCAGGACCCTGAGTATTATTCAGTATTATGCTGTTTCAGGGGACCCTTGCATTTAATCTGCACATTAAAAAGGTCAGTTCATTGAGCTGTGTGAGATAACCACTGATTTTCAAATTTGTAGTATCCTTCTGCATGTAACAGAATGACTACTGAGACACTCAGTGTATGTTGGGGGAGCATCATTATTGTAAATGCTTTGTCAGAGAGAGACTGTCAAGCAGAATAAGCATAAAAAAAGAGTGTGGCATCAAATTTGGCATGTAAAGAAGAAAGGAAGAGCAAGTTGCTACCAGTAGGTATAAGTGTTGGTGCTAAAAAATACTTGATGTTTGAGAGACCTGAAGAAACCCTCATCAGAAATAAGAAAATAAAATCAGAGGAGCAAGATTTGAAACATTGACAGCCATGAAAACAAGGAGAGGAAGTTGGAGCTTGCTGCAAAAGAGAGAGGAAGCAGGAGTCAGAGCAAGCAGGAAGCCAGGACTGAGAGGGGACACACTTACTGTGAGGGTGCCAGGGTGTGTCAAGTTCAAGGTCCCATATTCCCACGCATTGGGTGCCAAGTATCACCAGCTATCAATGGTTTATGTGTGGGTAGGCTGGTTGTCAGATGAAGAACCTTTGTTTCTGCCCATTTCTCCTTTTCTCTGTCAATTAGAAAGGGGAGATGTTGAGGGAGTTGCTTTATGCATGCTGTGGATATGAGCTGTCAGAGCTGCAGCACTCAAACCATTCAGTGTTGTCAGGGAACACAGGGCTCCTTTATCAGTAACTTTAGGAAGTTGCATTGATCAGTGGGAAAATTATTAAAAGGCTAAATGGATATATTTATGGTATTTGGCCTGCCATAAATTGTCTCACAACAAATGTTTTCATTTTCCACTCAGTTTTCTCCTGAGGATTAAAACATACAGCTCTCAAAGTGACAGACTTGGGAGAGCCTGGGAAAGCAGTGATATTGCAAAAACTATGTGCCCCTCCTACACCTTCAGTACATTCTTCTCATTACCACAAACTGTCCTCAGGAGCACTTGATCTGAATTAACTACTAGCTCTGCAATATTTTAAAGAGCTCTCTAGGCTGTTTCCTGCCCTCCCCATGCTCCCTTACTTGGGCAGATATCCCAGTGAAGGGCCATGGGAGTTTTGCTTGTGACATCTGTTCAGATTTCTATTTCTTCTTTCTTCTTTTCAGCCAATATTTTGCTCCTTTCCTTTGACTCCTTGTTGCTTAGTGCAAAGTGAGGAGAAGAAATGACTAGGTGATACCAAGTGAAGAGACATAGAAACCTGTCAGAAAGGAACAGAAAGGGCTCAGAGTAATGGGAAAATTACTCAGAGAAATGGGAACCTGGGGAAAATTAGTTTCCTAATACCTCTCAGCAATGCTGGACACAGATGGTTTGGTGTATACACTTTGAGTTTGGCTATCCAATTCTTGTCCCACTAAACACATCCTCTTGGTTTGTAGATGTAATTACCAGGTCAAAACGAGCTTAATTAAATGTGATGGAAAAGGCAATCTGTTGAACGGGCAGCTGCCCCTTGCATTATTTCAGGTCTGGGAAGGTTTGGTCTTAAAGCAACACTAGGGAAGAATTGGATTTCTGTAAGTCTGAGCTACCTTTTTAGTGTCCCCTCAGAGGGTGCCTATGCTTTTGTACATCACCAGCTCACTGCATCTACTCAGCAGGTTAAACAGCCACTCAAAAAGAAATTGCAGGCAAAATGAAAATACAGTTAATTCTTCTTGATGATTTGAACCACTACAGAAACTTGTTTTCCTCATCAGAAGAGACGCATTGCAGCACTTCAGCCAGGAAGCAGGTGAAAGTCAGAGATGTAGCTATGCTTATTTCTTTTTCTGTGATGAGTTACTTGTCCCTGTATAGACACATAGGTGGCTGTATACATTTTTTTCTCATTTAAACATATCTAGCAGCCGCTTGGTTTTATTTTTCAAGATGGGCTTAGATTTATTTCATTTTTCAATTCCAACATGAGAAATTCCAAACTAGCTTCTTGTCACAAATATTCTGCTTCATGTTTGTACTGCAGAGTAAGTGTTGCTTAAATATTTTAGTGATTCAATTGCTTCACTTATGAATTTCTGTCTCCATGACAACCCCTTTATGCTTTGTAATACCTTTGGCAAACATGGTGGAACTGACTATTATTTATTTCAAACTAAGTAATGTTTAGCAGTGAAGACACAAAGAGAAATGGTATAAAAACCAGAATACCCAAAGGGCTAATTCACACAATTCCCTTTGAAAGTAATTTTCAAAATGACCACATCATTTACTGTATGGAAAGCTTGTTCATGTTAAAAATGCCTGATTCTTTCTCAAAACCCACTTCTGTGCCTGTTCTTTTCTCTCCATTTTGTCCTGATACAGACAGGCTGCAGAATCTGGCCTTCAGTGTCATCTCTATGACCATTACTATTCTGTAAATGAAAGTTAACTTCCTGTTGAAAGTGCTTCCCAAGCATTATATAATATTTTTTCATAGGCATCCAACTCAAATGCTCCCACACTGCAAAAAAAACAGAAGTCTATTCCTGCCTGAGATGATGGATCTGCCACATTGTGGAAGGTGTGGCAGGGTCACACAGATCTTGTGAATCTCAAAAAAGATCCCATACTTCCATCATTTGGAAATTCAGATATGCAAATAATATCCTGTGTATTGAATTTCAGTTCTGTGGTCTATTGCTCTGTTGGGATTCTAATAATAAAATACCACTTAAAGTAATTTGGCTAGGATTTTTTCCACTCCATTCTCAGACACAGTCCTACATTTGTACCTTCCTTTTTCTTCCTGATGCTGTTCTGTATCTGCCTCAATTTTCTAGTTTATGTCTGGTTCATATATGCAGGCTAACCTGCACACCTGCCAGATGTCAGACTTTTGACCATTGCAGTTAGCACAAGTTCTTTGTGAATAAAGCTCTTAACAGGGATGTATTTGAATAGTGGCTTGACTTGTGGGTGCACCTGGAGATGCATCAGAACAAGGCCTTATTTTCACATGATGTTAAATGCTAGGGTCTTTATAAATTAGACCACACAAAAGTGCTTCAAGTTGGCTATGCTGTATCCCCAGTCTGTGCTGAGGGACCTTCTGTGTAATGTCCTAACACTCTCATGCCTCTGAAGAGCAGCAATAATGAGCAAAGACTCTGTTGCTGACCTGCTCGTGTATACTACTGGAACTTTCTCAGAAAAATGAGAAGCCAGAAATTACATTATTTTACAGGTATTACAGAATTACAGGTATTTTGATAAGATATGCATACTAGCAGTGTTGTCTGTATTAAAAATACTACCTACCTGATAAACCTTTGCCTTCTTTTCCACCTCTGTTATGGCACATTTAGAGCTTAAAGCTTCATGAGTACATAAATCAGAAACACTGTTCATGCAGATGTTTTCTGTTGTCTAAACCACCCTCTAATTCTTAATACATAATGTTGTTTCATAAAACCCACTACAATGGAGCCCCAGAAGTCTCCCATATTCTCCTGATTTCTTCTCTCTTGATTTCTCAAGCCACTCATCTCCGTCTCTCTGTCTCCTCCTATTTACCAAGCACTGTAGTGCTCTGTCATGAGAGAACTACTATAATTTTGAGTTTTAATGACTCCAGGTGCTGCCACCTTAAATATAAAAGCAATCTAATTAGGCCACCTTCTGGCTGAATTTGCTTTAGTCTTTGACTCCAGAGAGACAAGGAAGACAAGTGAGCCTGTGTATATAATACTGACTCTAAAAGAGCAGACGTTGCTGAACACATTTCTCTTTTGTTTTCATTGTTTCCTCGTGCTTGAAGCATCTACAGAAAATCTTGGTGTAATATGATATAGCACTTAGGATAAGCAGGGTGATTATAAATGGCTCTTGCCTCACTTCTGGATCCAACAGATGTTACTACACGAGGTTTGGTTCTCCCTGATTCTATAATTGGATTTTAATGGCTAGATACCATTGAAGCATGCAAGTCCTACAGACAATAGTGTCCTTTTACATTCAGAAACATCTGTTAGCTAAGTGCTCTCCTACAGCCTGAAGTCTAAATGAGCAAATCTGTGTTTGAACACCAGTGCTTATACCAACCTGGCAGACAGCATTCTCAGGAGAAACAAAGTCTAATATGTCTTTTCTTATTTAGTAGAGCTCTTTTCCCTTTCCTTCATGTTTCTCTTTTTATCATCCACTACTTCAAGAGATATGAAGTCTGAGTGCCTTTTCTAAGGACTTAGTGCAGCCTGAGGACTTAATGTGTAATTCTAATAATGGTATTTTGCTATTGCCTCGAAGGACAGGATAGAACTGGTGCCACTCAGAGTAATATTTTGGGCTGTCACTATTTGATCAAAGAACTTGGATCTGCCAGTGTTAGTGCTTTTAGGATGGATGATTTCTTTGCTTTAGAAGGAGCTTCCAGTAACTGAGGGCAACATGTCTTTGAAATTTCAGTATTTACAGAGTAGTGAACTCTCCATGGTAGTGCATTTCAAGCCCCCTCTGGGCAAGAAACAGGTTAGAGAGATCACTGGCATAGGTCTCCTTTTCTAATTTGTGCTTCTTCCAGTTTGGTCTTGTTTCTGTGGATGCCTGTAGTTTCCCATAGCATGCAGTGTGGGGAACAAGCCTGAACTCAGGCCCAGCAAACAGTTTACTCATAGCCATAGGCTGTAAGTTTTAAAGGTGCCTGAGTTCTTTGGGGTTGAAACCACAGCACTGCTTTGTCAGTTGAGTTTATACCTTAAGCACTGTACAATAAGTGTTCTTTATAAAACAGCATATCATGTATACTATTAATATCTGCAAATTAAAACAGCTGCCAGGAAGTAAAACTATTGCATGCAGAAAAATCAGGCAGGCACCCAAATTTGAAGTTTAAATTAGTTCTCTCTTTGGGAGCTGTGAATCTTAAGGGAACTTCAAAGAAAGAATCTTACAGGGACTTAGAAATTAAAATCACAGCAATTGTTCTCAACCTGTGTTTAGTGTTGAGGGCAGCACCTTTTATTCTAGACTTCAAGAAAACTTGCCTGATTTTCCAATTATATTGGTCTAATAAATGTCATTACTGCTCCTTAAAAACACTGTCTCACAAAAAGTATAGGTAGGTCATAATAAAGCCACTACCAGGTGTGCTTGGAACAAAGCCATTTAACGCTTTCTTCTTTGTATCCAGACTATCTTCCTGTGAAACAGCAACAGTTACAGCTTTCCAGGGAGGTTAGCAATTACAGGGAAGGCACATTTGCTTCTTATACACCAGCCAGCTGCCCTCTTACTTTTCAAGTAAATCACTGCAGTCAGTTACCAGATTTCAGGCCTGTTTAGAGTATTTATAAAGAAAATAATTGAACTTACTAACTTTACAGTTTGTCTATTTAACAATTAATGTAAATTGTACTAATTGAAATTTAAGTTCTTAACAAAAGTACATGTTCAGTAGAGCTAATTCTGAAAACCATATGTAAAATTCATACAAAGATCCAACAGTTAACTTCCTTGCCATCATACTCAGGATCATTTCTTAGTATCACCTGCCGTCTGTATTGACAAAAAAAATGTTGCTTCTTCATTAGGCAGCAGATAGGTACATTTGGCAAACGAAATAAAAAATTAGCTATACAAAGTGTAAAACACAGGGAAACAAAAGAGATTAGGATTCTCCAGAAGAACTTTTATTTGCAAAACTTCATTTTCATTTGCTGCATTTGAATTTTAAACACAACCTTCTATGTGTTGCCACTACACTTTGTTGTACCTCACATTCTCACTTAGTTCACAGACAGTTCCCAAAGTATCAATATTCAGTGTTTCTTCCTTGCTTCTCAACAGATTGAATTGATCTGCTCCCACCTGCCTTCCTGAGACAAAAGTTATTTCATCTGTGGATGACATACATTTTACAGATAACATTTTAATGTAGTCCCACTGGTCATGACTTGTAAGTAAACTTGATTTACTGTCTGGTTTATTGACCTCACTTTGCAAGGCTTTGCCTCCCTTCATAACAGCTGTGAACACATTGCCACAACAGGAGTTTGCCTTCTGTACACCAGTGATTTGCCCTTTCATGTTCTGAAATCTCCAGAGAAACAGTGGTGGTGTTAATCTTTAAGTCCTGGGAACCTACCTCATATTTAAGACACTGAGCATCATAATAAATGCTCCCACACTGCAATAATTTAAGATAACTGAGCAATATTCACTAAACCACCAAGAATACAAATTATATTTTCCAAGTGAATTGTTTCTTGAGAGTAATATTCTTGGTCTCCAAATGAGTTGGAATTTAATATAGACAAGAATATATTTGGGGATATACAGGGCATGCACAATGTCACCCGTAACTAGTTTGCTCATGCCAATCTGCACCTTCATATTCTCCCATGTCAATGGGTTTCTATTCCAAATGCCCATTGGAATATAGAGGTACTGAGATCTCTGCAGCTGAGCAGCCACTCAAGAGCTGATTGAATCAATATATATGTATTTGAGAACTCCCACTGTGTATGTGGAAATAGCAATAGGAGTCTACTGCCTATGCAGGGAAATAGGGAGCTGGCAGCTAGGGAATGAAGGGAAATGGGATTTCAAGGGGCAGGAGGAAATGACTAACTGTAGCAGAGGTGAGATCACACCAGTACACAGGCTGAGCACTAGAAGCACAGAAAGGCAAATCAAAGGTGCAGACGATGTGGGAAGATAAGGAGAAGTCCAAAGGATGTACAGAAGTAGAAGGTAGGGAATATTCTTTTGCCTTAAATAGTTTTTTTATTGAAAAGCACTTCGGCTGGTTGAAAGTTAAGAAAGCCAAGACAAAGATGCAAAAATACATAGAAAAAGGGGAAAATTGGACTGGAAATAGTAATTTTTGATGCCAGTAGACAGTGGGACTGAGTAGCTTCCTTATAAAAAGGAAAGATACATGGATATCAGGCACAAATTCCCACATCCAGTTGTGTCCCTCTCAAAGTTCTCCTTTTCTGAAGAAAGGCTGTGGTTTTGCCCTAGATGACCAAAATTAATCAAAACAAGGAAAATTACAGGCATCAGTATTATTGATTTGGAATCCACAGGAAGAAGCTTGCAAACAAGTGTTTAGTGCCAGGCTTGGTGGGAGAGGGGTTGAGTGGTTAGGGGAAGAGAGAGGGGCAGACATGATGTAGGCAGCAGCCTCCCAAACTGCAGCTTCCTGCCTGCTGCTCCCTCTGCTCAGCACTGCACTGAACAACCCCATAGCAGAAGTTCCCAAACTTCATTGCTGTTGCTTCTTTATCAGCATTTTGATAAGACAGCTTGTTGGTGCTCCTGAACTGAGGAGTGTTTCCATGAGCTGCCTCTTTCTGCATTAAGAAAAGTTACAGCCTTCCTTTGCTGTGGAATTAGCATATGGACTTTCAAAGCCCATTATGAGGAATATCTCGGAAGCACCTGAGAGTCACTTCTTATCCCAGCCTTGCTGCTCTGTCATGTGTGCATAGCAGGACCATTCATGCAGAGTGCAATATCTCCTACTTTAGTTTGCAGGGTAAAACATTCTAAGATGATAAAATTTGACTGGGTTATGACAGGAGGTTTGTGGTTGAAAAAAAAATCTTCAATTATTAATATCCTGTCAGGGGAAAAAAAGCCATATAATATTGGATTATGCATATTTTATCATCAAGTTGTATAAGTGAGCTATTAAACTGCATACAATTCTTCCAAGTCTTTGTTTTATAGATTAGTTCTACAAAGCATTTTGTGTTCCTGCTGAACATAAACAGCCTCTCATATGTCCACCTACTACACCAAGTATTCTCCTGATTAATTCATGAAGTCTATAATCAAAAGGAACTAGGGAGCAGAAATTAGATTTTAAGCTCTCTCCTAGCTTTGGCAGAGCAAACTATCTGTGTTCAAGTCAGGAAAGCAGATTATTTGATAATTTTCATTCAAGACAGCATGCATTGTTCTATCATTAGCACCATGTCTGGTCCTCTGTCTTTGCAAGGAACACACAGTAGTTCTGCAGCTACACAGAAGCCATAGTGATGGCTCTCAGAGGTTATCATCATTAGGCCAATGCTAGAAATGGAGGAAGCATCAGGAAAAAATCAGCCTCACTTGAACCTTCGTGCATAACTAGGTGAAACCCCAAACTTTGGCTCTTCCCAGATGGGAGGGTGCTGGCACCCCTCAGTACAGTGGCTCACAAGAACTGGTCAGGGCATCACGCAGAGGCTCTTTTGGAGACAACTCCAGACACATCATTGCACAGGGAAAGGACAGACACTCAGTGAGGAGGTTTAGAGGCTCCTCAAGCAGGTGGGTAGAGCACCATGGCAGACTGAGCTTCCTCAGTGCTTGTTGCTCTGATCTCTCTTGGGCTTTTGCCTCAGAGTCCCTCCACCTTGGAGCATGTTGGGTGACTGTAAGTTAATGCCCAGGCACAGAAAATAGTTCTTGAGGCTTCAAGGATGGGATGTCAGAAAGAGTAATCTTCCCTAGGAGCAAGGACAGCTGCTTCACAACCACTTTATGACCAAATATAATGTCATCTCAAATAGATATTCTCTTATCCATGGATGTCTTCCAGAGCCTGGAGCAAAGGATACTCCATCTGTAGTACCTTATTTTCACAAAACTGATTATCACAGGCTGAGCCTGGCTGGCCACAGTCATGCAAGAAAGCCAGAACAGTAATCCCAGTATTTCTGATCAACCCACTTCAGGGAAGTACTAGCAGAAATGAGGGGAAAGCCCACTCTCCTTAGGCTTTGCAGGCTCCAAATTGTTGGCTGTCTCACAAAAGGCTGAGTATTGAATTCAGCCAAACACCCCTTGGAATTTCACTGCTTGGACAGCTCTTGGAAAACCTCTGTCTGAAGAAGAAGATGGAAAACCAGTACCTCATTCTGTATGTCAGTTTTTCTGATGGGCTGTAGGTGTAATGCAGCAGCAGGACATCAGTGCAAGAGATATTGCTTTGGAAAGTGTCTGGGGAACAACGTTGTGATGTCTTTATATTGTCTGTAGTCTGGTAGAAATGAACAGAAGGTAGGGAAAGGTTGGTTTAAGGTGCTGGCTGTTGTATCCTCATCTACACATTGATTTCTGTAAGAAACTGGTATCTGTGCTCTTGCACTGATGATCAGCTGGGCTTACTCAATGTTTTAAGAGCTCAGTTCAAGGCAGATGTTCTGCTGAATTAATGAAACATTTAAAAATAAATCACATGACTATAATTGGTATTGATATCCTTAGCCCCCAGAGGCTCCAGGTGCTCTTCATTCTCACTGGAATGCTAAATACTCAACTTCTTCAGAAAAAAAAGAAAAAAAAACATAATAAATAAAGGTTAAGTATGTTCAACTCATAATTTTTGGCAATGTCCCTTTAACTCAGGTGGCAGTTGGAGGGGTTCTTTTCTTGACACGTTTTCTTCTGTTATTTTCTTAAAATCTCTCTAGATACCATAGCAACAGCTGGATCACATGCTCCTTGGTGTGCTCCTGTAAGCAGATGTGAACAATGCTGGCTAACAAAGGCTCAGCAAGTGTTGGACAGGGAAAGGACTAGATTCAGCCTCTACATTTTTTAATAACTCACGGCAAAGGCTTTCCATCATTTCTTGTGACACAGGTAAATCCAGATCCAAATGAAAACCAGATTCAAGTTACTTCATTGCCTAATAAAAAGACCATCAAGATAGCTGACATTTTACAGGCATTTTTCTCCCCATCTTATGTAAGGAATTCATGGAAGTCTGAGGCTGAAATACCTTTCCATATTCAAGTTACAGTGCCTGGATGAATACTATGTCTGCTTTATTGATGGGTTATTCCTGGTATTAAATTGATTACATTCTTTGGTATTTTTTGAAACTTTATTCAAAAAAGGAATTCAGAACTATTCATCTGTCAATGAATGATCTAAATTCACATGTACTCTAACATGTCAAGTAATACAGGTCTATTTGGCCTAATAACTATGTCATTGTTTTTTTAAATCACAAAAAAAAGCTTCTCACATGTCAAATGAGCATTTAATAATGCCATCGCTTAGAAGAAGTGTTCATAATCCTTTTCCTTGACTAATGTGGGAAATCTGTGTCCAACCTTATTTATGTTCATATTTAGGAGAGTAAAAAATGATAATTCTCTCCTTTAATCTGATTTCTGCTTCCAAGTAACTCCTATAAATTCCTCCCATGTAACACCAAACCATATGCAGTCTCAGCTGTGTCACATTCGCTAGATTCAAAACCCACTTGCAGTGCACAGAGTCTGTAGCTATGTCAGACATTGTGTAATCAATGTGTACTTTAATTATGGGATCTTACAAGGACAAATAAATCATACCTCCTTGCAGCATGATGGAAGGGCTAAAATTCAATGCAGGGAAAGAGAATATTAAATTTATTCTGTTATGCAACTAGATTGAGGGTTAGTAAGAAATCAATGCTAATACTTCTGATGAAAATCTAGACTAGATTCTGTGATTTGTAAAATATAAAGTGTCTCTGAAATTGAAGATGCCTATGGAGCTCTTAGACTAATACTTGTTTATAGTGTCTGTGTCAATTTAGATGCAAAAACTGAAGGGATCTAATTATTTTCCTTCTCTTTTACAAAGTCACTTTTAATTACATACCATTAAGTTAGAAATCCAGGGCAGAAATATTAAGCAGTAAAGTCTACTGCTGCTTTTAGCTCTCTTTTCTATATGAAGACTAATGAGTGTGTGTGTGTGTATATGTGGGTGCATACCTTACACTTCTGCCACCCACTTGGAAGGGATGCAGAAGATTTCTGGTGATTACTGAACGTGCTCACTGGTAAGGTCAGAGTAAGGGAAACAGCCTCGTGTCAAGTAAAATGACAGCCCCTGCTCCAAAGCCTGAGATCATTGCACAGCACACTGCCTGACAGGTACTTTTATGCATGGCTTCCATAGGTCTGGAGCAGTCTCTGAGCTGTGTAAAAAGGTGCTTTAACAGGGTGGGCATGAAGGGTGGAAGGAACACAGGATATTAATAGCTTCATAATGTTTACTTGGCTGGGCAGATGAAGGTTTAGATGGGATGGTGTCTATCATACATAGGGTCTGTGCCTGAGCCTCTCCCACATGTCTCTGGGACAACAGGACATAAATGGAAGGGACCTTCCTGGCAGGCAAAGAGGAAACACCAAAGGCACAGAGTATCCTAATGGCTCAGAACAGCTCAAGTGTACTGCCAGTCTCCTCCTGGAGTGCCTGCCACTGCCACAGGCTGCTGTGTAGCTCTTCACAGAAACAGTCTGGAGGCTGACCCACACTGTCTGACTGCAGGACAAATCAGCCAGGCCAGGTGGGCCAAGGGTGCTTGTCCTGCCCCTGCCCCTTGTGGGGAGACACAAGTCTGTGCTCCCTAGACTGCTGGTTCAGCATTTCTCCCAAGAACAGCAGATGAGGTTGGAACAATGACTTTATGAAAAACCAGAGCAGTTCAGGCTAGGGAGATGAGCTCTTCCATACAAGCTGGAGTGGCTGTTAGCCCCTCCTGCCACCAGGGACTGGTCTTCCCTGCCAAACCATCCAGCTCCAGGGAGGACACAGGCACAGGCCTTTAAATTGATATCGCACTTCAGTGATTACAGACTCTTCACCTTCAGCCTGATTGCAGCTGACTAGAGGAAAAGCAAGCTCAGAAATCTAGTTCTGTCTGTCTAAGGGTTGCTGAATAACAGGACTAGTTAAACCAGGCTAAATTAGAAATTAACAGGCATTACCCTGAGGATGGTCTTACAACCCATAAGTAAAGGAAACAGACAAGCAATCATCAGCAAATCCGAGGAGGATGAATCACATGCAAATAGGTTTAAACTCAGGAATAGCAATTGTGTTTATAAGTGGAAATTATTTTTTGTTTTATTTGTAGTCCTTGTACACAAGCATTTTTGCTCAAAACTTCTAGACAGACCACGCATGTTACATTTGTGGAAGGACAAAATCATTCTTAAAGTATAATCATAATCACAAAGTGATTGTTTCATCTCAGATATGTTTACTGACCTTTCACCACCAGAAAGTGCTTTTTTACTGCAGTCTGTGGCAAGAGAAATTCCAGAGAATTGTGATGTGTGCAATTAACAGTGGGTCAACATTGTAGCTGGCGTAATTCAGGGTGGCTACAGCTTGCAGATATAGTTACTTACATCAATTGAATGTCTGGCCCCGAGAATGTAAAATAAGATCTGCTCTGCAGAATGAGACCACTGTTACAGAGGACCCCATGACTAGGCTTTGTATGTGAGAAAATGCACAGTTAATAGGATTTTGCTATTAGTGAATTTGATCTGATACTGTGCTTTATTTTATTCCAGAACAGCCTGGCAGATATTTAGCCCCAACAAAGCCAAGACTGTGAGAGCATTTTTTTATCTATTGCAAACATTTTCCTGCATGTTCTGTTACTCCCCAGGAAACAGGAGCTCCAGGCACAGGAGCCTGCAAGTGGCTGGGCTGCAGGTGGTATCACAGGGTGGCCTTGGGCAGCCTCACCCCATCAAGAGTGACCTGGACTTGAGGCTGCCAGTTCAGCTCTCAAATCCTGTCCTCACAAACGTTGAAATGCAAACCAGGAAAACCAAGCTGCATCTTTTTATTTCTTGACAAGTACTTTAAATAGAAATACTCTGACCTGTTTTTTTTTTTAATGCTACTCCTGTCTTGATATTCCCATGTAGAAAAAGACTGTGTGTCACTCCTTGCAGCAGCCCTGTTCTCAAAGCCTTAGGGCTGGATTCAGCCCAGCAGCCCTGCACTGGGGAGTGGCCACCCAGCCACACCAAAAGCAAGGGTTATTTGACAGTGGCTCAGAGCAACCCTTTTCAAGCCTTGAAGAGCACAACAACTCAAATAACAGTCACTGCTTGCTTTGCTCTTTTCATGCTCTCTCCTTGCTTGGCACTGTAATAACAAAAATCCTCCTTTAGAAGATAATACACATTCTGTGTTGGTCACCCTTCCTGTAATTTATAGGAGCTAAGGACACCAGGAAAGCCCAAGAATAACAGGCATTTCTGCTGCATTTGAAGATACCTTGGCAAAGTCTTCTGATAGATTAGAAGGAAAAAAAGCAGTTTTAATGCAGTCCCCAGGCACCATCACCCACATCTGGCTTAAAATGTCAGTGAAGCCAACCTTGAAGAAGGCTTTGCCTGTACAGTGGCTGATGCCTCTGTGCCTCAGGGCAACACAGCAGAGAAGGCAAACATCAGAGGGGTAAATGCCTGAGGGTCAGTGCTCAGCTGGGCAAGAGCCTGGCCCAGGAGTACCCTCAATGCTGGCTGTGGGTGGACAAAGCTCTCTCCTCATGTAACAGACTGAGGACTGGGTACAGCATCCAGCAGAGCAAAACATCTCTCATGTTTTATTGAGCCTCTGTTCTTGCTTGCCACCAGCTGCTGCGTCCCCTCACACACAGTGCTTTCCTTGTTCCTCTGAGGCAAGGACAAGCTTTTCCTGCTCCTCCCAGCAATGGTGGAAAATCCATAAGCCAACATTTTAACATTCACCATTGCAAGATAGGAGCGCTTCTCCTGGCTGAACTTCTTTATATCTCTCTGAGGTGTTTAGAGATGGGAGGAGAGCTGCCTTTTCCTGATACCTTGTCTGATGATGCAACAACCTGGACTATCATCACAGGGCAGATGTTTTCTGCAGCAGCTGGGGAAAAATAATTAGTACAGCAGAGCTATAAGCAATCCTGCATTGTCTGTCCCTCAGCAACAGAGGCCTTAGGCTTTGGTTGCCTGAGCAGCAACAGGAAAAGTGAGGTAGTTTGAGGGATCTATTACACCAGCCTGAATTTAGCTTGCAGCACAGTTTGATCATTCAACTGATTGAAAACACCCACCTTTGACCTCACTTTCTTCTCAGTTAATGCCTTCTGCTCCTCCTTTGTACCAGCATGAGTAAAACATAAGCCTTCTGGAGGGGAAAACAGAGGTCCCTAATCTACTGTGCAGACTGTAGTAGCTGGACTTAGAGGGGCAGTCCCTTGCCAGAGCAGAATTTGTTCTGCTTTTCATGGGTTACAGCTGCTACTGAGCAAACTTTTCTCTCCTTCTCTTATTTGCATAGCAGACTGCAAACTTTTCAGGCTACTTCAAATAGCAGTCTGGTTGAACATGAAATCCTTGCCACCAAGAGATCTGTCATTTGGCAGATGAATAGCATCATTGCTAAAGTTTTAAAAGAAATAATAAATCTTCCACCCTCTGTGTCTTACAGTTATCCTGAGTCTGTGGATCTCACAGCTGTTTTTCAGGAGGGAGACAGATTTGTGTAGAGAGCTAATGTACTTATAAATCTCTTCCCCATATAAGCTGCCTCCTTCTGTGTTGAATCTTGGACTTGGTATGAACTGATACACACTCAGAACTTTTTAGCATTGTTGGAAGTCACTGTGAAGCAGCTCCTCTTTTGGGTCTCCCTTAATTGGGGGAGGAATAAAAACTAATTTAAAGATAGCACTGCAATCAGTAATAGATACCTACTGATCAGATTCAGAAACATTCGTATTGAAAGGCTGCAGACTGTTCCTCTCTCTGCCTGACTGCTGTTACATAAACTGATAGAGGATAAGGACTTTTTATCTGTGTGGGATCTTCCAAACAGAGGTCCTTATAATTCTGCCAGGTTCTCATCTCACTCATTTGGATATTGCCCCCTGTCTTGAGAAGAAGCATAAATTTCAATTTGCTGTAAAGGCTTATTCCTATCCCGTAAAGAATTTTCATTACACGTGATACAGATGCCGCTCCACGTTTATACTTGAGGTTTCAGGATTTCCAAACAGACTGTAAGTGCTAAGAGAAAAAGCTTCATGATAGAACACAGGTCTAGCAAAAAAAGGAATCACTGAGCCACATACGGGTATAAATGCAGAGACTACCAGGCAGACCACAGTCTGAATCTGGTGGTTACTTTCAGCCTGGGTGGTATCACCCTGCCCACGAGGCTTGCTGTGGAGGAGCTGCCACTCCCTGCTTCTGTAAAAGCAGAGAGGGGAAGGACCGGATCTGTCTCCTACCACCTGTCAGAGCCCAGCTTATCAAATCTGGGGCTGCTGGCACTGCAGCAGAGCTCATGAGTGGATGCCCAGTATGCACTGACCATGATACAGGATGCATCTGGAAGCATATGCATCTTCCAGGAACACCATGGAATTCTAGGAATGCTCAATGACTTCAGTCTTGGGTGTCTGGGAAGGATGACAAAAGGTGAGAGTTGTAGTGCAGTGTGGCTGCAAAATCTTTAACTCCAGCCATGCAGAGGCTGTTCATTTATAGACCAGCATCATTCCTCTCTCATGTGTGCTGATTCAGGAGATGAAATTTCATCCAGTACAAAAGGACCTGTTGCCTATTTACTTTTTCCTTCTATGCTGAATGAATCCAAATGCAGTGCTAACTCAGACCTTGAATGTAAACTTTATTTCACTTTCAAGAAAGGGTCAAAGACTGGATCTGTTATGTTGTAAGCCATAAATTTTATTTCACTTTCAAGAAAGGGTCAAAGACTGGATCTGTTACGTTGTAAGCCATCATCATAGGCAGCCTATTTTCCAGTATCAGCATATCCCAAGAATGGCAAGCACCAGCAGTTGGTTTGCCAGCCTCTAGCACTGACAGATCAGAAACGATGTCCAACTTTAAATCCACTACAGATTACTCTGAGCCTAAGACCAAACAGTATACCCTGTCTCAAACACGAGAGAGGAGCTCCACCCTCCAAAACCAATTTAGCTTGTTATGACCTACATACTGAAAAGCATACGCTGGCACTTGCATGCTGATTAAAATTAAATCAAGATGTTGATTAACTAAAATTAAGATGCATAGGGCACAGATGAGTCCTCTTCTACTTCTTGCTTCATATTGAGCCAAAAAAAAGAATGAGGAGAGATACCTTTTGTTTTCTTTTTGTTGTTTTTTATTTTGTTATCACAGTATTACATAGAAAAAACTAATCCCTTTCATTTAGCAAATCCATTTTGTTTCTTGGAGGGTTAAATCCTGTTTGCCTCAAACAAATGAGTAATCCAATTGGCTTCAATGTGACAACTCCCAAAAGGCAAATAGGATTTGACTCCCTCCAGAAAGCAGTACACAGATTTTTGTGAATGAGCTGTTTGAAATGCTGGATACTTTGTGTGCTAGCTCTGGTGCTGCTGTATAGACCCATGACTCTGTCAGCCAGTTTTTCTTGTGCTAAAGGTTTAAATGGCTTCCTATGGCTCTAAATTTAAAATAGGGCCTCCAGCTACAAATCATAAATTTGACCATGTTGGTTTTGTCAGAGGGAGACAAGAGGGAGGAGAAGGAAGCAGTCTCTAAAAGCAGTAGTTAGGGCTAATTTACTGGATGTTTTAATTTGCTGAGAACCACATAATCTCCTAGGACTCTTGCAAAACTGTAAGCTCTCTAACATGAGAAATCAAGACTGTGACTGAGCCACATTGTATAAACCTCCCCAGTTTGCTGACACCAGGGGCTCTCTCAACTCTTCACTGACCAAATTTCTATAATTCCTATGTTCTTATTGAGACCTTTCACAAGAAAGCAGACAATTGACCTTTTATTTGTCTCACATTTGCTACTGAGAGTGCAAGCTGTTTTCAGAATAGCCTGAATTTCTCTTTTTTGACACCTCTGGTTACTTCACAAAAGACAACTGAACATCTCCCAGCACCTACCTGAAATGCCTGCACTACAACAGAAGGGAGATCCCTTGACAAAAATATTCACACTGGCAGAAAACCAGATCAAGAAGGTGGTTAACAGTCCGTATTCATGAAACTCATCCAAGGAAAATAGCTTCAGTGATCTAACTTTGAGAGCTGAAAAAATGTGGAAAAATCACCCATTGGCTCTTTAAAAACAGTCAGATGCATAGAGGAGTCTAAATAGCAAGGAAGAGGAGAGAAAATCACAACAAATACTGTGCCAAACACATTTCATGTTGATTTAACTAAGCCAAAAGTCAGACTTAGTGCCATCAGACAGAATTGCATACCCTAAACTCCTATTTATTTGCCCTGATTGCTAGAAGTGTGGTTTCCCACAGACCCATATCCTTTAAAAGGTAGCAAGGATCTGGCAACTTGCATTTTTAGGAGAATATATGTAACCTCTAATTTTCTTTTTTTTTCAGAGTAAAGCCTACAGAAGGAGAGGGGGAGCGGAGAAAGTTGTTATATAAGCAGTGAGGATAGGGAGTTCTGATTAGGCTTGTACTCTGGGCTGCAAAATAAATAATCAGACAAAATGAGGATGCAAGGGCTAACACCAGGACTGAATATAGCTCAGGATTTTGTTTCCTGGGCACTTCTTCCCTGATAATACAGTACAGGGAGGGTATTGCAAACTGGCATAGTCATTTTCAACATGTACTGTTCACTACTAAATTCAAATACTGTATTTTAAAGAAAAATCTTTGTATTCAGGATAGGCCTCAAACCAAAATGCTGGATGTGAATACCTCCTGTCTGCTGTACAAAGCTTGATTTAGGACCACTTTGGAGCAAAGGACTCTATTCCAGTGCTCTGCCTAGGCTGTGGGGGTGATAGCAACTATAGCCCTACAGCAGGAGGAGGGCCCTGTGGACAATCTTGTCCTGGCCTTGGCAGAATAAAATGGTGGAAATTTAGGACAAGTTTGCAGGACGTGACATTCTCTCCTGAGAAATTTCACAGGCAAGACCATGCAATCCATGACCATTTGAAGAAAACTGTTGCTCACCATCTTAAATTACTTACAAGGACTTTGATTTCAGTAATATAATAGCTTTCACTTCAGTAAACATGAAACAGACTCCCAAACCTTCAAAGAGCAAATATCATTGGAAAAGAAGACAGAAGTCATCCATGAGCTAATTTGAGATGGTTCCCTGGAGTCTATTTTTTAAGATTTTTTTTTTTCCTCCAGTCTAGTCAAATGTGCTAATTAATAGATCTCAGTAGAAAAAAACTCCAGGAAATTAAAATAATCCAAATCTCATGGTATGATCTGAAATGCTTTCCAGTTCCACCGTGTGAAAATTGCCTTCCAACACCACGTGGGAAGCCCTGCGATCTTGACTCCTGCAGGGGCAGTGTAGAGGTGGACTGGGGTACGGTGAAGCTGTAGGAACCTTGACAAACCTCATCCATGTGAGTCTCCCAGGTTTTGGGGGGGGTTGGGGGGGATTCTTTGTCACATGGAGGGCATTTCCAAGCCATCTTCTGGGAAATTACTGCCTCAGATCTTGTTCATTGGAACTAGGTATTTCAAATCCACTACTTAGCCCTACAAATCTTTCATCTTATAAAAACTTCTAAAATCTTTGTCTTAAAGGCTGTAAAAGACAAAGCAGTGCTCAGCTGCTCTCTCCTGAAATCCTGTTGAAATTGGAGTGAGATACCAGGCTGAAGGTGATTTAAAGGGAAAGGAAGAAGACAGGACATTTACAGTTACAATCATGACTGTTTAAAAGTTAAAAACTTCTGCTTTGAGAATTTGCAGTGTAGGAGTGCAACAGGGTTGTAACCATGAACCCAGCTAGTCAGCCAAGAGGCTGCACTTACAGAAGACTCAGTCCAGTAAAAAACTACTGATTTCTTTCCTGTGAAAAAGAGGCAAATATTTCAGTAAAGACTTCCCTCTTTTTAACAAATACAAATCTAGAAGTATGGGGTTTTTTCCCAGTGTCAACTTCCAGTAATTACTGTAAACATGTATGAAAACAAATTAAGGAACAAAGCCCAATCTTTTTGCTGGAAGATACCAAGAGTTCATCTGAGATGTCTGAGCACATTTGGTGGCCAGTGGTGCTGCTGGATTCTAATCCTTTCCAGATAACTCTTGGAAGAAAGCAAGCTTAACCCCGTTTGACCTATGCTTAATCAGGGTGTCTTTTCCACTCCAGCAGCTTGAGCCACATACAAAGGACCTTGTTTTTGCAATGATTTTGATAGATTTTCAGGGAAACAAATGTGTCTGATTCTGAGGGAAGGCTGATGTGGTTTGTGCCTCTGGAAGTTGACTTGCAGTTCGTTAACCTTAGTTGCAGCTGTTGAAGTCTGTTGTGCCAAAATAATGAAATGCAGCCCTGATTTCCTTTCTTCTGGGTCAGATCTTGACAACGAGTGACGTTCTCAGCTCTGAGAGCAGCTGGGGTCACTGGCTCTCAGAGAATTAGGCTCTGTCTCCTATGGAAACTCTTCGGTATGTTGTGGTTGTTGCTTTGATTTTCTAGTGATGTGTATTTTTATACATGTCTGTAAAGCAAACACAGTTTACCCTACTACCACACGGATCCTTTGCAATCCCTCGTCAATAATGTCAAGCCAATGTTACACTCAAGCCCAGGAATGACTCATTTTTTACAACTGTGGTCTTCTGAGACTATTACAAAGGAATGGTTTAATTCAGAAGTATTTCCTGCATCACCATCAGTGGCTTATTTTTCCTGGGTCTCCATTTTCTTTGCTTTTCCAATAGTTTGGGTGTTCTATATTTAGCCAGTTACTGAAGCACACGTGGGGAACTGAACCAAGTGCTTATACAAAAGCTTTTCCCCTGAATTTTTGCCTTCGTAGTAAAACCCTCTGTAATTTTACTGTCTTGAACTCCCACTCATCTCTGCTCTATACAGCTGTATAAGATTTTAGCAGTGCATATTGCATTTTTAATTTACTGTATGCCTCTCCCTCAAACGAGAAGCAGATGACATCTGCTGCCAGAGTGACTCAGCACACCGAGAGCTGCAATCACAACCTATCAGCCTATGCGAAATGACCCGACCCATTTATACTTTGAAAGTCAGTCAAATCTAAATGCCAGATACTAGATTAAGGTGCGGGTGGGTGGGGATTGGAATGAGCCTAGGAGAGGTGAGGGAAGGGACAGATGGTGTCCCTGAGCTACACGGGCAAGCAGAGGAATAGGGACCGATGCAGGGTGATGCCTGGACCTCTACCCTGCCATCCTGGGCAGGGTTGTGCTGGTTTGTAGCCCACCCAAACAAACATAGCAGGCAAAGGTATTCCTGCAGCTGGAGGGGGAGAGAGAGAGATATGCAGGGGCAGACTGGGGAAGCCTGTATGAACCTGCCTTCTGTTGCAGGAAGTATAAGAGAAGGTAAAATGACTGGTTTCACAGGTGGCTCAGAGAGGATGGCCTGCAGGCAGTAGAAGCTTGCAGGGAGCAGTTACTCACTTTATCTTCAGCAGTCATTTAGGTGGGAGAAGAGAGGGCACAATGCAGCTCAGGCTTTGGCATATGAATGAAAGCCATTAGGTAGTCAGCAGTTAATCCAGTGAAAAGGTGCTTCCTTGCCTTGGTAACAATGGGTTTTCATTTCTAAGTGGATAAGATCTTTGAAGGGATAAGAGATTAACAATCTAATGCTTCTTGGTCTACTGGATCAAGTGTAATTTTCCAGTACTGCTTATCAGTGTCCAGACTTGTTTTTCATAGGAATGTAATATTTTTACAAGGTCATGTTTGGCAGCTGAGCCTCAAAAGGACCTGTATGTGTGAAGGTGTCATTGATTTTAGCATATCCACCTGAAGGTGCTGATTGTTTACAAGACTGTTACAGGGAAGCTGGGTTTAGTGCTGATTTTTTTTGTGCATGCCACAACATTGTCATATACTTGTCATATTTTCCTTCAGAGTAGAAAGAGGTTTCCGTGAATCTCTAAGCTAAATCCCTCTCTGCAAAAAGATTGCCTTATTCAGAGATGAGAAAACTAAACCAAGAAATGATTCAGTGGTTTTCTCAAGTTCACAGAATGATCTGGAACCTACTTCATGTCTCTGGTGGAAGATGGCAGGTTTGGTGGCTGAACCTAGTGGCAGGAGTCCTTTACCCTTTCTGTGACCTAGGAGTTATATTACAGCTATGAGCCCATCTTTTTGTTTAAAGCAATCAGGATGACTTCTAAATGCACATTGATTTTGTTTGGAAGAATTAATGGCTAAGGTGAAATGCCCAGGAGGTCCTTCAGGAGTGAAAGCATAAAGAATTTTCAGGTTCTGTTCTTCATTCAAAAGGCTCTCTTGTCCTCTAGTAATGCGAGTCCAGTTTCAGGGGTCTCTTTTTTTAGGAGCAAAAGGTCCTAGATTGCTTTCCCCTGAGATCATTTGCAGGGTTCTCTGCAAGTCCTGATGGCTTTGACTGTACACTGTTTCAATGTGTGAGTGAGAAGACGTGGAGGCAGCTGGCATTCATTCCAGAAATACGTGGGCACTGGACTTTGCCAGGGCCACGCCTGGGAATGTCTCAGCTCTTCCGCTGCAGGGATGCAAAAACACAGGCTGTTTCTTCCTTAGAGCTAGTTAGTTCAATCTACCAAACTCACCTAATTTTCTTCTTGGAAAATGTTTTTGTGCTTTAAAAGTCCTTACCCTTGAAAGATGTCTGAGTCTTAGTGCACACTTTGTTAGAGAATGCCCTGGAAAAGGAGAGCTCTTGGCCACGATGTACGTGACAAAAGACAGCCACAAAAAGGGTTTTAATTTCAAAATGCCACATCACATGCATTACAAAATGATATAAAAAGCTACAGCTGCTCTGCTAATGATACTCTACATGCTTTAAAATGAAACACTTTATGAACTTGCTATCTTTCCTTTATCACAGTCTCAATGTAGCAGCCTCAAGCTAGCTACATTATCATATCAATAAACAGTGTCCATCTTGCTGTCTCTTCCTTTATGAAACTAGCAGCCCCACTGAAGTCAACTAAACTATTTGCATACATGAAAATGTTTGCAGTGAAATTTCAAGGGTCATTCTTTCATTTTGGTTGATTATGTTTCATGGACACACACATTCAGCCATTTCCCAGCCCTTATCTATAAAGCATCCGCCCCTCTATTTACGTGGAAAAGAATAAAGAAAAGAGCAAACCACAACATGAGGGCACTTCAAAGGCAGGGAACAGTGCTATCTGCAGAGAAACACATATCCACAGCCTGCTGCCCATAAGGAGCAGTCTGAAAAGACTAAAGCAGCACAGAGGGAAAAAGTAACAGAGAAGGCCAGCCTGTGTCTTGAGGCATGGTTTTGGTTGTCATGTCTACTGTAGTATAGAAGATACACCTTTTTCCATTAGGATGAAGTGAAGCTGAGCTGCCAGGCAGTGCCTTTAGATCCTGAGTGCACTCTCCAAACACAACATGTAATGAATGCATGGAACAGTTTTACTTGAATGGTGCAGCCATTCACAGCATACAGTGTGATTACCCTGTGGTTTCATGGCCAGCTCTGATGCAGCTCTCATGTCTGAGCCTGTGTCACTGGGGACTGGAAGGGATGTTGGCCACTGCCCAGCCCTTCAAAGCAGCATATAAGGACAACCGAGGACAAGAAGTATATCAGAGCTCTAAGCTGCCCATCGGATCATTGAAACTTGAGATCTTTAAAGAAGAGTGAAAATACAAACTGTGTTAGTTCAGTAGTGTAGCACAAAAACATTGTGTGAGCTGTGTTGTAAGTAATCAATACTTAATGTCACAATGAGCCTTTCACGGTTTCAGAAATACCATCTTAAAGGTACAAAGCACTCAAAGGATTAAAAATAATCTTTATGTGTCCTGCTAAGATAAACGGGGGATGTTTGCACTAGGTTGATCCTGTTGTGTTACGCTCAGGCTGTAGCACACAAGACAGTGTTCTATTGTCTTATACTTGAAAAACCATCTCCTACACTAAAACAGGAATAATTCTAATTTGAAATTAACAACCCCATCATCATTTTAAGGCGGGGAAAAAAAAAAAAGGAATCACACCACAGATTCCTTTGTCTTCAAATAACAACTTCCTGTATTTATCCCTAAAGTTCTCACACATAGTAGATCTGCTGGGGAATAAACTGTACATCAGCACTGGAAAGTCAGCCATTAGGTACACATGAACTGATCACATTAATGCATAATTAGCACATAATTTTCTGGAGATCCCATATGGCTCCAATCATATCATTCCCAACAGCAGTACATCATATCATCCAAAACAAGCAGGTCAAGCCCTGACCTTTTTCTAGGACACATGTTTTGATAATAATAGATGTTATTTTAGGCTAGAAATAGATTTATGCTGTAATTTATGATCCAGTTTTTTTTTTTCCCCTTAAGAGTGAATGTTCTCTTTGATGATCTTGGTGGTGATGTCTGCTATCTTGCTGCTGTGGCCGACAATAACATAACAAAGCTGACTAGATCACCAGCTCAGTCTTACAACTGAGTAAGAGTCTGGCATTTTACCAGCTCAAATAGTGCTGCACTGGCTGCAGGGCACAGGAAAAAAAGCAAATATTTCAGCTGTGTAGATGGCTATACAAATAGAAAAGCAGACAAGGCAGCCCCATCTGGTAAGAAAAAAGATGTATGTGATGACCTCCTTCCTTCAAATTAAACAAGTAAAATCTTATCCTGGGTTATTGTCACAAGTTCCTCTCCTCTGTGAATGTGCACAAAGGGCAGTGCACTATATCTGCAACTTGGCAGCATGACAAGAGCCCAGAGAGGATGTTTTGCAGTCGGGTCTCACTGCGCCCTATCTGTGTGCCTTCTGTGTGTGTGTGGTCAAGGTGCCAATGGCTGACTGAGGACACAAGGCAGCAGATGCCAGTTAAAGCTGTCACATTTTCTTCCATTCTGCCTCTGCTCCTCAACCAGCATCTTCAATGTTGCTGTTCCATGTTGGCATTCCATGAGTTTGCTCTACCTCTCTGTTGTGCCCTGCTTTTCTTGCACTCTTATTTTTTCTTGAAGGAGCACTGAAGTTTGTCAGGACAAATGGAAGCTGCCTACTTTCTGCTGCATGTCCAGTATTTTGGTCACTCTCCCTTTTTGGCAAGGTAGACATGGATGTTGGGGTGTGATAGAGGTTTCTTTGCCCATTTCTGTCTATCAAGTCTGGCACAATATCTCAGCTTAGTCTGAGCTATTTTTGGCTGACAGTGTTCCAACGTGCAATGCATGGCGCAATTTACTTGGCTTTGCTTCTTCCCACAGAAATTAACAAAATCCATACGATGTTTCTTGCCTGTCAGGAAGCTATTCTCTGCATTAATCTCTCATTCGGGGGACAGGCTATATGACAGAGAAGATTAATCCTAACCACAGATAACACTTCCTGTCTTTAAATAGTTTTGGTAGATAAGTAACTTCTATAATGAAACACTATCCCACAGCAGGGTTTTGGTCTAAGCCAGGAACTTTTGAGTCTTAATTCTGGCTTTCAGACAAAATCTCTTTGTGGATAGAAATTAGAAAGTAGATAGAAGAAGATAGAAAGTAGAAGCCTGGTTTTGCTTTTTTGTGATTTTTCAACAGAGAAGGCACACCCTCAGCTTTTTTCACGCTCATCAAAAGTTCCAGCTCTTCAGCACAAATGCATCCCTGCTTCTCTTGCTACCTCTTTTCCTATAACCTAGTCATAGAGTTTTCCCTGCAGATGTATTGAAAGAATAAATGACCCAATGTCAGAAAGATTTCTGAAGATGCAGGTCATGGCTTGAGGCAGATTCAGTCATGCAGAGTGCTCTGAGGTTGCTCTAGGGAGCCTGCATTGTTATCATGGTCCCCACTAGTACTCAGTATTTACTTGTAAAATGCACCCAGCAGATCTCATTCTTGAATCAGGGTCACACCAACATTCACTACTGCTCATGGGTAAGATCTGGTCCAAAACCCATTAAAATCAGAAAGAGTCTTTCCTATGTTAGGTTGGTTGGAGTCAGGGCTTTGCAGGATGCATGGGCACCAGCCTTCCCCACTTCTGAATAGTACAGTGGTGACCTAACACACAGCTGCTTTCTGAGAGCTTTTTTTACACAACTGGGGAAGACTTGGCCTCTAGAACATAAAGGACCATACCATAGGCACTTTCCAAATGATATTTAAAAAATAGGGTTCAGACTTCTGCAATCTCTTGGCAGTACTGACTTGCTATTTAAATAATTTTTCAAACTCTGCAGAAATAGACCCTGAATTGTAGCGATTTTCCTCAGATTCCTTCCACCAGACAAATCAGGGAGAGCAGGCTGTGACCACCAGGTCTTGGTGTTGGGGCAGAAATAAACAGAAAATGTAGTATGTAGGAATCTCATCCTTACAAGGACATTTCAAAATAAGGATTCGTGATGAGGTAAATTCTTTGAAAGAACTTGTATTTGTTTAAGGGACCTTTTCTATTCTAGCATGCAAAATATTGGGCTACATGTTGGAAGTTTATACTAAAGATAGTTGTGCAGATGCAGGAATATCACTGAGACTCCAGAAAGACTGTGACTGTGATTTTAACTTAAACTAGCACCAAATGATAATCTCCGTATCCCTGGGGCTGTGGATGAAGATGAAGCCAAGTTCCACCCTGTGGTATAATGATTTTTCCTGGTGCAGATGCAGGCACAAAGATCTCAATGACTGAAGCAAAGTGGTCCTTGACCCTTTTTCAGAACTGAGTGGGAAATATGAACCAGTGCCTCTGTATCCTCAAGAGGAACCAATCGCTATAGTAATGGTTAACCAAAAAAGCAGATCACCTGTTTAGCCTCCCAGGCCAAGTAGTGAGAAGCAAATAAGGTTTCTATTTCATGGATTAGAAGCAAAGAAACTCCTTTATCTGTGTTTGCTTTTGGCTAGGCTTTTACTGGCAAAGGGCTCGGGCAATGTGATTGAATGACTATGCCAGTTCAGTCCTGCCTGTGAGCAGCTGTTTGAGGTCATTTCCCCAAAACCCTCAGCCTTCCCCCATTTGGAAGTCCAGACAGCAGGGCTTCAGAGCACTGAGACTCCAGGCACCCAGCTCTTTGCAGAGAGCAATGGTACCTCTGCCCAGGATGGAAACTCCGCAGCCACTTTTTCTGCTTTTTTTGATTCTTTCTTTTAAACCAAATGGACCAAACAGCACTTTAATAACAATTGCATTCAAATTGAATAGAAATACTGACTGTTTGGGCTAATATCCATGAGGAACATTGTTGTAGAAAGGGCTTCCAAGAAGAATTCTCAAACCAAGTTTCTTGGTTAGTGGCCTAGGCTACAGCTAAGGTATCTCAGTATACGGGTAATGTTTTTGGAGGCAGTGCAGGGTCAGCAGAGGAATAAATTATCTTAGTTAACTGTGACCTCTAGCACCAGATCAGACATACTGCTTAAAAATAGGCTTTAGATACTCTGACTTTCAACTAGGAGTTGAAATTTAAGCTCCAAATATTTAAATCCCTAAATATATGTGTTCTGGTTTTCTAGGGTGTTAGGCATATGCAATGCCTATTGATTTCAATGAGAATGTCAACCATTTTGGAAAACCAGGCCATTGCATTTAGTCATTGATACATAGATTCCTAACTTAGCAGCCAGGTTTGAGATCTTTTCTAGCTTTATGCAGTTCTGTTTCAGCTTCAGCAGAAACTCAGTTTCATGAAATGAAACCTTAAGCACCCTTGGCTTACCCCCTTCTAGCCCTATTTTCCATGCTGTGGTAAGTAGTCACTTAAGACTGATTTTGCAGAAGCAAACAACAACATCACATAAATTTAAAATACTTCTTGAGTGACCTTATTTTTATACAACAATTAATACTGAGACAGAAGGGAATTTGTGCTGCAGAAGTATTCTCTTTAGTACAGATTACACATTCTAGTGGGAAAAGCAAAGTTAAATACATAGTCAAGTTGAATACAAACACTGGGTTCCAGCTATATTTGGACTGCTTCACAAACTAATAATACTAGAAAAATTAAAATGAGCACTACTTCTCTGCTGTAGTCTAGATTAATTGTGCTAATCCCACATGACACTTGACCAGAAAGGAGCAGGAATGGATGTAGCAGGAAACTGTGCCAGGTCTGTGCTAGATTGAATCTACCAACTGTTCAGACACAGTCCTACTGCAGGGACAACTAATGCAAAGGAAAATAAATATGCTTAACCTGTGTCGCTTACACTAGCTCAGTATTAGCCACAGTGACCAAAATACTTTCCTCCAAGGACATTCACTTATATGTTAGAGTTATAAAGGCTGTTAAAATTTCCTTTCTCTGACTGATACTCATATAATGGCACAGGCTTTCAGTGGACTTAGCCTTAGACTTTCAGAGAGAATTAGAAGCACACGTTGCTTGCATACATCTCATTGCCACATGTGGATTCTTTAGATTCAAAGGAGGCAGCAAATACATCAACACTTAGGGAGTCATTTGTATCTTTAAATCCTAAAGTGGGAAGCACCTATAGAAGGTTGCAAATAGGCCGAACCTTCCCACTGGAGTGAATGATGTATATTAGCCTGTCAAAAAATGGATCAACAGAAACAGCAAGTTGATTAGACATACCTTACAGAGGGCAAGGGTAAGATGGGGACAGAGAGGTGGGGTTAGGGATGTTTTGGAGACCAAAGGATGTGGTAGAAGGAGAATTATCTTTTTTGAAAGGAGGACATTTGTTTCCAAGGGGTAAGTCTGAGCTTCAATACCTACACTGTTCTGCACACAACTTTCTGAGCAGCAGTAATTCAGGCTCTGGGTACATTCTCATCTGGAAGAGAAGTTATGTTTCTTCCTTCAGTATGCCCCAGGATATTTGTGAGTCCATTGTCACACTCTGAAAGGTGGAACTGCACAGGAGCAGTCAGATGAGCAGTGAGTAGGTTAGTAGTAGTAGTAGACAGCAGTTCTGCTGTCAGCTGCTTAACACAAGGCACTGCCAGGTTACTCAGTGAAAGGGAAGTCTAGAACAACAATGATGTGGGCTTGGCATGCTGAGAATCTGGTTGCAATCTGACACTTGTATTTAGCGGCAGGATTTCTATTTAGCTAGCTAAAATTGTTTACAGTGGTGTAAGAATAGCTTAGAATGCCCATTTTTCTGACTTTTCAGACACAGCCATAATGTTTTAAACACAGGTGTTGGGCTCGGTCTCATGTCTTTGACAATGTACACAACAAACCCATGACATAGTCATAGCTAGATCCTAAGTAAACCTGTACAATAAACATGGCCAAGCAAACAAAAGACAAGGAGCATATGGGGTGCTGCTGAGGCTGGTTTCTGCTTGGTTGTAAAACAAAACCCAAAGTGAGCACCACTCATCAACTATTTAAAGGAGACACAGCTGCAGTTTGAATCTTCACTTCCCCAGCCTGGCCCAGCTGCACAGACTCTAATCCCCACTGTTTTTTGGCTGTGATAGAGGAGTTTCTCGGGAAGCAGCCAGTGCATTAAGAACCTTGCCACATCCAGTGCATTAAGAGCCCTCCCCATCCTCCTGCAGCTCCAAGGGGCCTGGCACTGCCCCTCAATCTCCTGCTCCACAGTCCTAGCAGAGGAGACATGCAGACATACTACAGCAGACATGCAGCCCAGCTTACAGAGCTGTGACCCCCACTGCCGCCACAACATAACCTGCCTTGGGGACGGGCCTGCAGCTGCGGCCCAGATCCCATTTCTGGTGAGACTTGAGCACAGCCCGTCACCTTGAATGTTCTCCAATGCATTTGTAAGTCAGCAGGGGTAAGCCCCTAAAAGGCTTCTTTTATTATTATGTGCCATTTATTATTGAACTGAAATAGAACTCAGGATCCTGTGCAAAAATTTTGTCCTGATGGAATAAGATGGATGGAGCTATTTGGAGCTGCTGAAGCAGCCCTGCAGGAGCTGTCACTCTGGCCAGGTAGCTCAGTAGCTGAGGGTCTCCGGGCTGGCCACTTTAACCAGACCAGCTGCCCACTGTGTCCAAGGGCACCAGGTGTACTGCTTGCACACTGGCTGTTAGGGCAGCCAGTCTGTTGTACAGCTGATGCAGCCTGGATCTGTGGGATTTGCTGCCTGCTGCCTGAGTCAGTATTGACAGCACAGGCAGCAGTAGGGGTGTGGTAACCCAGGTCCTGCCTCTGCTCTCAGTGCTTGTTTATGCCAGATACTCACACATATGTGACAGGGGACATATGTTTTACTAAAGAGCTGAAATGAGTTTTGACACAATGAAAAAAGTGGAAAAATATCCTGTGGAGGAAATGGGAAAGGAAGGACAAGAATAGCAAAAATAAAAACAGGCAGTTACATACATAGATTTTGTGCACTGTAAGCATTGGCAGATTGCTACTCTAAGACATTTGTATTCCTACTGGTTGCTTTGGTGGTGTTATCTACTTTACAGATGTCAAAATGGAGTACATATGGAAGAGGTTTGTAAGGGACTGTGCAGTGGCCTCATAGATTGCTCCAGGGAGTTTATTTGAGAGCACAAAGGAGAAGATAGCTTGTAGTTATAGGAGGGCAACTAATCAGTAGAAGTGGAAGAGATAGTTAGATTTTGATGAGTTTTACAAGAATTTGAAGCTCATGTGATGAGGTTGTACTGGGCTGGGCAAATTGGTTAACATTAATGGACCTCTGGGAGGATCTGGAGGCCCTGGAGGGAGTAACAGGACAGCAGAATCACTAGCATACAAACATGCACACAGCTCAAGAAAGAGAAGTGCCAGTAAGGTGCTTCCAAGGTGACTGGAAGAATTCACTGAGGTTGATAAGCATGAACTGGGTTACACTAGCTAAGTATAAAACCATAGAGTTGCTGGGGGACCATGGGCTCTGTCCTTTGATGTTATTTTCACACTGTGTTATCCAGTTTGTTACTAGTTGGCATATACAATAGATGCTGCAAGTTGTTTTGTGTCTGTTTTAAGCTTAGTTGTCCAGTAAATAATCAGGAAAATCATGGGGTTTAAATATAACTTTACAAATAACTTTTTAAAAGAAATGTATATATTTTTCTGATTGAAAATCCGTCACTTCAGTGTAGGTTTATGAGCTTTCCAGTCACATTTATAAAAAGATGTTTAACAAGAAGGCAGCATCCAGTTATGATTGTAGTGTGACTTATAGAAAACCTACCTGAGATAACATGAGTCAAAAGAATCCACTGGGTCTTCTCTTTCTCTACATGTACACATTGATACAGTACAAGTGAAAAATGAGTTTCAAGATCTGAATAAAAGACAAGGTACCTTTCACTTAGACAGTATAATTTTGCAGGATTTGTCTCATAACCTTTGAAACTTTATGCCTTTCAGTTCCTTCCTCAGAAAGCTTGTCCACACAGACTTAGAAGTAATCCCCTAATGAGCAATATAACTGTGGTAGAATAAGATGGAGGGGGATTTTATTTTCAGCTTTCTTAACACCGTATGTTCACTTAATCCCACTCTTCATTTAGCTAAAGGTAATCCCTGAGTACTCGAGAACAAATTACATGCAAACATACATTATGTGTATGGGTGATCTGTATATAACTCTGCACATGTGTCTTAGACTAAGAGAAATCCCACTGATAGATAAGGCAGTTGAATTTTCCTATACAGATGCTCCCAAGTCGTCTATCTCAAAAGTACACATTAAGATTCAGGAAGGAAATTTTCTCTGAAGGAATTACTAATGAGGATTACTTGGATTTTTGCTCATCAAATCTTGAATAAAAATCTTCAAAGTTATTCTTAAGTGCCATTTAATTTTTCTTACCTCATCACTAAAATTATTTTAAAAAATCATGATCGTTCTCTCTGATAAGTCCAGAAACATCATGCAGACCACATTAAACAGGCCAAAATGTTTATTTTCCACTTTTCAATTCAGAATGGGAGTTTTAAAATAAATTGTAGACATTTCAAAGTACAATGATAAAAATGCTGAAATTTTCTGTTCCAAAATCTACTGTCCAGTTGTCTATGGCTGTTCAAAAAAAGAATCTGAAACTTCCCACAACTATTTTCAGTCACTCACTGAAAGAACAACTGCACCAATTTAAACTACTTCTTTTAAAAAATGTTAGCAGTCCAGCCAATATCACTTAAGTGGTCAAGACAGAAAGTCCAGTAAATCCTAATGTATAATTTAAAAGATATATGTCAAATATTTAATATTTGCATAAAAATGACAGGAAAAAATAGTTCTGCTCTGTAAACATTTCGTACAGTTAAATAATAGAACTTCTGGGGAAAGCTGTACTTTCTACCTGGTTTTGCAAATAAATTAGTGCGAGGTGTCTCCTGAAATGAAAAGTCAATTTGAGCAGGTCACTTTCCAGGATGAGATCTGAGGACAAGATGAGGATGAAGATATGTGGGGAAGAACAGCTAATAGTGACTGGAAAAACAAACCACTGCCAGTACTGAGTATACCAGAGATGTGTCAGTCTATCTCTGCAGCTCCAGAAACTGTGTCACATTGCTGCAGTGCATCCACACAAAGCTCCCCCTGCAATGATGGCCAGTGCACAAATGGGCTTGACTGAATTTACCTCTGTAAAGAAAGGAAACTAAATGTAGTCTTTTGGGTTTTCACAGTGATCTTTTTTGAAGATCCAAAATTCAGTTCTCTCTCAGGCAGCAATGTAACTGATAACCCTATTTGATTGCACATTGATAAAATCATTTACACTTTAAGAATTATTAAATCAGATCTAGCAGGTAATTATTCTGTAATGAGTATTAACTGCATATAAAGTATTTGGTGTGGAAGGACATTTCAACATTTTCAACATTTACATTAAAATGCTCTTTTTCTACCTCAGCAAGCAAAAGATGTCCTGAAGTGAAGATGTTCTGAAGTGAGCTGAATTTTCAGTGTAAAATGAGAAATGTTGTCATGGAGGAAGTAAAAATAGGTTAAAAGTAATCTGAAAGGTAAATGACTACTTGTTGCTTTTTTTATGCCTTACTCTGTAACAGTAATGTAGATAACATGAACTCCAAAGATCTTCTGAGAAGTGCTTTCCAGCCTGACCCAGAGAAATGCCTAATGCAGGCCCCTGCGTTATCCTGGGGCTCTTCCAGTTTGGTATCAAGCACAGTCTTTATACCTGAAGAGCCAGTATAGTCATATCAAGGTCATTGCAAGAAAAGAAGAACTTTTCAGGAAAAATTTGAATCACAAAGTAGAAGTAGCAAAGAGAAACAAACTGAGTTTCTTTTCCCACCCCACTGTGACGCTCACCTTCCTCAGTATTTTAAACATATTGTGGACTTGATTCTTTTATGTAAAGCAGTTGTTTTCAAGAGTGCAAAACTTCTGGTACTCTGCTGTCATTTCACTGTGATGTTAATGACCAAACTTCTGCCATTACATTTTAGCAATGGGATCTTTTGAAGTGGTGATGTTTGCCACTGTGCTTAAAATTCTAGTGTTGTTTGAATAAATGTATGGAAAAGAATCACTATTTGTATTTTAAGTGAATAATGTGCCAGAACCTCAGCATTTTTATGAATGAGTAATCTCATCGTTTTCAGAGACAGCTAAAGACTGTATTTTTTTGTAGAGTTGTTTGCAAAATGGTTGCCATAGCTTTGGTTTCTTTTTTTAGACCACACTTACCCTGTAGTGACTTTTCCAAAAACTGACCATAACAGAGACAATGTCCTCTTGCATTTGTTTACATCGTCCCCCTTCCTGTTGTTTACACCTGATTCCAGTTTATGCCACCTTTTCTTCCCCATGTTAATGGCCATTTTCCAATTCATCTTCACCACTGAAATTTCCTCCTCTTGGTTTTGAAGGTATGGTCAGATAGAAAAGTGTTGGTTCTCCTGTCTCCAGGAAGATGATGAAAAACCTTGCTTTACAAATAGCCAGTGCATCTGCTGTGATTGGGACCCACACTGACTTTATTTTCCCTCGTAATTATATTAAGTGAGCTGAAGGAAAAAGAAGGGCAGCAAGAGTATTAATAGATTCTCGCAGAGTGTGATAGATATTAAGGCCTGTAACTGTGCTGCAGAAAATCACTCATTTATTTGCCTTTCAGTAAGAGTCTCTAGAAATAGAAGCATTTTACATTATTTTGTTCCTAAGGATATAAAAATATATACATTCTAATTGCACTTTGGAGAAGGAAAATTAATAAAGACAACTGCGTCATTCCCCATTAGTGGAAATGCCTGCAGTTAACCTGCCTCAAGCACTTTCAATATCACTGAATCCCTTGGGTGGGATTTTCCAAAGTGCCAGCATTAGCTCAGCCCTGCTCCCATTAAAATCAATTACTGACTTCAGCCTGGGAGGAGAGTCCAGAGAGTCCCTGTGGTGCCCTGTATGTTGGAAGATCCTAATCTGTGTGTGTGTTGTTCCTTCCCTATTTTTATGTGCATGGCTGCACAGGTGCTCTGATACATTCATGACATCCAGGGTTTGCCTCAGAGGACTTAAAAAGGAACCAGAAAATTAACTGTGCAGAATAAAGAGTAATGGAGGGTAGCAGAGATCATGGAGGCAAGAGGAGCTTCATGTAAGATGAAATTTCATCAAGTGTGTACTGAAGTCAGCTAGTCGCAGCCTCTATGCCCCAATTCATAGAGCAAAACCTTCCAGAACATGTTTTCAATATTATTTCACACAGTATATTTTCTGTCTATGGAATCCAATTGTCATGGGCAGTCATCAAGGCAAAGAGTTTAGTAGAATTAAAAAAGAGATTTAAGAAGCTTTGTGAGCAAAGACGACATTTGCAGCTGTATGCTCCAGATTACAACAATGCAGGGGACAAACAAGCTTCCTGCTTCAGCAGCATAAGCTGATTGCTTTGAGGGTCAAGAAGAAATGGTTTTTTGGCATGTGTTAGACATGCTGATTTATTGAGATGTGTGATGGTGTGGTTTGAGTCTTCATTAAAAGGACCGGTAATGATAATGAATGCTATAGATAGATTATTTGCTAGTCTCCAATGCTGACATTTCCATAAAAGAGTATCAATTGTAAGTCTGTAATGAAGTCCCCTCCCAAGCAAGGGACTGATTTGGCATTGATGAGAGCAGAATTCAGACCTTGGCTATGAACAAGGTTTCCTTTCTGGCTCTAAGGAAGTAGCTTATTCTCTCATCACCTGAGAAAGACAATGAATGCTTCTCTACTTCTTAGAGGTGGAATGAAGGGAAAATGCATAAAGAAAAGAGTGGTTATATTTTCATCCACAGACATTCTGTTCTTTGGATTCAGAGCTGTCATCCCACTGTAATTCAGGAGTACTTCAGCTGGAATTAGCCAAGATTTTTTCTCATTTACACTGATTAAATGAGTCCAGAAAACAGTGTTTTCATTCCAGTGTTTGTGCTGCTGCTCCTCTGAACCTGCTCCCCGATGCAAATGGCAGCAGCCTTCCCATTGAACAGTAGCCCTGAGAAAGATTAGTGGCCTTAACCTAGAACATCAGGAGTTTCTACAATAGATTATGTATCATGCTGGCTGGCTTGAAACCCCAGAAGCTCCTGTCCAAGTCCGCATTCCTATTACAGGCTACTGCTGTCATCGTACCAGTTGCTGCAATGCCAGAACCCCTTCACGACCTCCTTGTTTATGAACAGTAGATAAGATCTGAGAGAAGACATTTTTAACTTAAGTCTGGATGAACTGAATTATTGATGTTAATGGCTATGGGTGCTATACCTGTTGCTAAGAAATACTGTAATACTTTGTCAGAATTCCCATTTGGAAATGCCATTATAGCTAGGGGAGCAGTGATAGATACAGTATCGATTGAGCAAGCTATTGATGAACAGGAAAGGCTTTTTAAGGATTTTGTGCCTTGAACCCTGTAGCTGGCAAAAGAAATTCATAAATAAGCAAGTGAAAAGAGTCAGACTGCTCTTCTCCTTGCTAGAGTTGGCAGGCATCATAAGTGCTCAAGGTTCCATGATGGTATAGTTGCACAGATATTTAGATGTACCTATACATGCACACACATATAGTTTTGATTGACAGTCTAGGTCAGACCCAGCAGGTCTTCACCAAAATATGAAATTTCTACTGCTCAAGTCATTGAGCTTTCTTAGGTCCAACAAAGCAATCAAGATGAGAGTTTTTTTGTTAATTTTGAACTCTCGTATTTCCAGCCTTTACTTGGTTTATCCTTCACAGAAATTCTCCCGACTGTCTAATGGTCCAGAAGCCTATGCAACCTTTGCTTATTTATGTTTTCTTATTCAGGATTATTTAAATACAGAAAATAAAACCTTTGAAGGATTCAAAATTAAGCTCAGCTGCCAACAGTGCTTAGCTATAAGTAAAATTGAGATTGATAGGCAGCATTTGGGAGAAGAAAGGGTCAATAGCCACAGAATTATTGCCCTGATTAAAAAAATCATCCATTTTATCCTTTTTTATTCCAATGTAGATATACATTTAAACCGACCTTTTAACCTTCTCAAAAGGTTTCACTTAATTTTTAAATTCATTACCTGTTAATTTCATTGGCAGATGTATGACTAAATTTCCTGTACTACTTTGAAAACCTTACCCAACATCTGCTGCAGGTATGTCCTATTTCCTTGGCCTGGGGGATGATTTTACATTAGTAACTTACATCTGTAATTGGATAGTGGTTCTGTAGGATGCACATAGATCCAATCTGGTGCTCAAGCTTCAAATGGTCTAGCTCTGATCTCTACCCTACATTAAATCAACTCTGTTGTCTGTTGTCTGCTCAGGCTCAGGGACAACTTAGCAAGTTTGATATAAGGGGATAATATTTCCACATGCCAAAAGCAGAGTTTGCAGTAATCCCTGCAGCCTCTTTTTCCTTTTGAGAGAATTCCATAGCTGGGGGTATGAAGCTTTGCGCACTTCATGGCCGTGCAGTTCCTGAGCTGCAGTGGTGCAGAACGTGAGACTTGGCAGCACTTCTGTTCTGGGTCAGCTGCCATGGAGCTGCTGTAAGGAACCTGGCCATGGCACACCCAAGTTGCTCCTTGCATTGCCCGTGCACTCCCTGTGCTTCCTCCGGCCATCTCAAGCCTGCTTCTGGGGGAGGTGTTGTCATTCTAATCCCTTCAGGGTCACAGAGGATCAGTAGGAAAGTGTGGTGGGATTAATACAACCTCCAGACGAAGTTTAACCTGCTGATAACATCAGATTCATAGTCTCTGCCAGCTCACTCTCACTGCCGATATGCAGCAAGTGCAGAACAGCACTGAAAACTGAAGTACTTATCACTTTTATTAAATAATGTGAGCCAGACACCTCTTAATTGTGGAACTTCACAAACCATGAAGCAATGTATCAGTAGTATCTAGAATTTGGAATGGTTGGATTAAAAATATTTTATTTGCAACTCCAGAAGACTACTGTAGCCTCTTGGTGATGAATGCATCTATTTTTATTCCATTTTGATAATTTATATATTTCTGCATCCATAACTTTGATCTTAACTTGTCTAGGATGTTGTTAATTGGCAACATTTTATTATGTTGTCCAGAATTTTTAAGTGATTACATGTTAAGGTGAATTTATATAGCAAAGATTTTAGATGTTAGAATTAAATGGGTGAACTTTGTTTTTTAAATTACTTAATTGTATGTACACATGAAAATAATTTTCTCCATGTACTAGCTTGTATTTTAAACAGATCTTCGTGTTGCTGTTGACTTAGCTTGTAATCTCATTGTTAAATTAGTACTTACAGCAGTAAAACAACAAGCGTAATTTTGCATAATTGTTCACATTTATGGAAAATACTGTACTTTAACTGACTGAAGTTTTGTGCCTGTCAAATACTAGATAAACGCTAATGTAAAACACGCCTGTGCTCTGTCACAATAGACAGCGGTTGTAGCACAGGGGAGAAGCCCGTTCCCGGCGGAAGGCAGCGTGCATGCCACCTCTCCTACGCTGCAGCTTGGAGCCCCAAGGCAATAAACTGTATTTAAGCGAATCTCCCCTCCTATAGCACTACCTGTAATACCAAGCAAGTAGCGTTTATTCCATTTTGTAAATAACTTTAAAAATGGTGATCTCGGCCCCGAAGCTGTGGTAGGATGAGAAACGGGGGCAAACTCTCCGCCGGGCCAGAGCGTAGCCGAGGCGGCGCGGTCCGCGGCTGGGCCAGGGTCAGCGGGACACACGATCGAGGATTTCGGTAGGATTTGGTAATTTGCTGACAACAGAAACCTTCGGTGATCGGAACAGGGAACGTCCCGCAGCGCCTTTACCTGCGGACGGAACCGCAACTCCAAGCTGCCTGCAGCGCGGGCAGCGCCCTCCGACAGCGTGCCGGCCACCGCCCGGCGCGGGCGGACCCGCTCAGCGGGCAACGGCACCGCAGAAATTGATGNGCGGCGTGTGGGGAGCGGCGTCTCCGCTGCTGGGCAGGGACGCGCCTCGGCCGCTGGGCGGAGGCGGTTCCGCGCTCGGCGGAAACAAGGAACGGGAAAGGAAGGGAGCGGCGAAAGGAACCGGTATCGGCGGCCACCATTAGTGGAGGCAGGAGGAACAGCAGCAGCAGCAGCCGCCGCCGCCGAGGGGGTCTGCGGGCGGAGCGGACCCGGGTGCCGCCGCCGGCAGCGAGCGGGAGCGAACCCGGCGTCTCGTCCCTCTGTTCTGTGGGGCGTCGCCGCTGCCCGCCGGGGCTTCCCCGGTGCCAGGGCGAGGTGAGTGGCGGAGCCGCCTTCATGTCGCTCTTTTCTGGGGGGCGGCGGTTGCAGAGCCGGCGGGCGGCGTTCCCTGCCGCGTCCCCTCGGCCCCCGAGCCACCGCCGGGGCTGGGCGGGAGCACCGGAGCGAAGGAGTGCGGGAGGGGCGCGCGTTTACCGGCCCGCGCGTGTGCCCTGCGCCCCTCCACGCCCCAGACACCATCGGGTGTTTTTTTCTAGAGAGGCTCTGGTGACTGGTAGAGGATTCTGGTATGTGTGTGCCCCCCGGGTTTTCCCCGAATGAGGCATGCCTCGGAAGAGGCTGGGAAGTCAGCCGGGGATGCGCGAGGGATGTAGTGTGTGGCATCCAGACAATGTCAGCTTGGGTGAGTCTCCACCCTGTGCAGCCGCAGGCAGTCGGGTCCCCGGCGCAGGCATCGCCGAGGCGCGCTGCCTCCCGCGGAACAAAACGTGCAAATCCTCGTTCCTGGTGCAAGAAGGAATGATGGGTTAAAAGCGCAACACCAAACCTGAAATCTGTTAAGCTTTATAGCCATATGACCTACTGAAGGCAGACTGGTTTGCAAAGAGCCTCCGAAGCAAGCTTGATGCCTGCGCTGGTTTTTATGAAACTGGGAGTGTGGTATATTATTATTTCTGCATGGGGAAAATCATTGATGGTGGGAGGGAAAGGAGGAGTGTCTGTATACACGAGTGTCACATGACCTTGTAAAATTCATATGTCTATACTTATTTTTCTCCTGCACTAATGCTGGTTGTTTCAAGAAGCCACTGACTTACCTGTTAATTTTGGAAGATTGTATTTCTTTTGGATTTGTTATCTTGTGGGGCAGAAAATAATCACCTGTATGTTTGAACACTGTCTCTGTATTTTATAATTTTTACTAGTATTTTATATTTTTACTGGGGTATAGGTGTTTAGAAGGAGATGAACAGTGGTCTGTGTCGTGCAATTTATTTTTTACTGGTGGGTTACAGGTACACTCCATTTGGCAAATGTAAACTATTTCATATGGCTAATATCTTTACATTACCATTCATGTGATGGGTGGATGTTTTGTGAGACTGTAGAATCACACCCACTCCATTTTGAATGAATTGTCTCTTTTTGTGTGTTTCTGCCCAGTGCCCTTCAGACATGGATAGGTTAGCTTGTTAAACACCTTAGAGAAGAAGAATTAATTGATTAATTCTAGGTAGTTATTGAAACAATATGTCTAGAACAACAGATCTTCCAATTTTATTGTCTTTAATCATCTTTTCTCTGCTGAGAAGTTTCCTGTTAAAATAGAGGAATGGTAAAATTACTTGATAAATCATTTTGAAGAACAAAAGTATTGGTCATAATCTAGGAAATACTTTCTACATTAGATCTGTAAAGATCTAGACATATCCATATTTAATACACTGATATCATTCTTGGGTGGGTGTGCTGGATAGTAGAACACAGAACTGTTTTTCTGCTCCCAAGTTGGTATGTGATATTTTGTATCACTGGGTGATACTCAAATTACCCTACAGAAATCCATGTTACAGAAGCTTTTTGCTTTCATACAACAGAAAGGTAAGTGGCACCAAGGAATTTATTTATTGCCCTCATATAGTTTTCATTTTCAGATAGATATTTCCTTAAAATGGCTTCATTTTTTATGATCAGATGGTATGCAATGAAGCATCCTTCTACCACCAAGTCTCTGACTCAGCATGTGGTGACAGTGAGAAAAGTGTTAGTAAGAGATAAACCACAGTTAAGGAAAGCAATACAGTGTACTGGCTGTTAATTTCTTGAAAGAGTATAAAAAATAATGTGAAAGAGAACACTGACAAATTTTATACAATCTTCACTCTGTCTTCCTTGAATAGTATCTTGAGACTACTGCCTTCAGGTTTGAATTTAAAGTAGTTTTTGTACAGTGGAGTAGTGTATTGACATAAACTGCTTTCAGCTTCCTGTATGTTGGAGCCTGTTCCTTTCTTAGTGAAGTAAGCCTGGGTACAGAGAACACCTGTTGGTTTAAAGTATTGTGTGAAACTGCTGCGATGCCCTTCGTAGGTAATGGTCTGCTGGGGTTGGTTTTAAGAGGCATTGCTTTTCAAAAGGATGTCTCAGAGTTCTGGCTATCAGAATATTTGGGTACACCTTTGTTCTCCCCAAACCACAAATCTTTTTTAGCGGTTGCTTCTTTATTTGAATTTGGTCCTTTGTCTATTCCTTTAGCATTAAGTTTTTCAATAGAATCAACTGGCTTTTCTAGCCAGAAACAGTTAATTCTTTGTGCTTTAAATTGTAGATCTTCATCCTGTGTTAGTCTCATCTTTACTGGTCATACTTGCCTTCCTTCTTCAAATGTTTTTCAGCTGCTGGAGAGGGAAGTAAAAACCTATCAAACGGGGACAGAGTTAAGTCTGAGTGACTAAGCCAGTTAGGTAAATACTAGGAAGAATAGTACTGAAGATCTGAGCCATTAAGTAATTTACATTACCTTCTTAATAGAAGAAGAATCCAAATCGCTTGTGTTACAAATGAAGCCAAAGGTTGCAAAATAATCACACTCTGCCTTTTCTGTTATGTTAAACAATAGTTTTATTATGGAATTTTCAAATATAACTGAAATAATGTACTTCACAACTTCCCATTAACATCTGTTCATACTGAGGATCCTGCTGATTAAATCTAGAACTTGTTACAAACACTTACCAAAGCCAGAAATGTCCAATTTCTGTTTCTGGCCCCAACAATAAGCCATTTTGCCATGTTTCACACTTTCTCTGCAATTGCTAGAAGAAAATGTGTTGGTTTACAGCGGAATCAGGCAATGTCAGGTAAACAAGCCTTATAAAAAGGCGCGATCCGGATCTGTTTTATTGCTAAGAGTTAATAATACATTGAAATGACACCAGACTGCTGAGTAGTCAGTTTTAACCTGTTTCTATGTGGAGTGTTAATTTTGTTTCTGAAAATGTAAATTATGAAACAAAAGTTGACATATTGAGTAAGTCCTCTTAAGAATTCAAAAAATACCTTTGATAATTGGCAGTCACAGATTTTGAGTGAGTGCACACATGGAATGTTTTCTACCTTTAGGAATGTCTACTAGGTTAGGTAATGCCAGTAAAGAAACTTGCACTATAATTGCCCTTTATAGTTGTTCTTCAGATTAGCAAGGGATTTAAATTTCTCTTGTTAATCTCCAAGTGTTATCATCACTTGAAGAAAGTGTCCGTTGAAAATGGTATATTAGTTTTTATGTGTTAATACTAGAAATTAGTAATAATTACCCAATTAAACGAGTCCCTGTGAGAAAGAACTGAAATTCAATAATGATAGAGGTTGCTTCTAATCCTTCATATAGGAAAATTGTATAAAGACTAAGAAAAGTATCTGCAGAATATTTTTATGCAACTTGATCCAGATATATTGACTGATGTTTTCTGACATTTTAGTGAATTAAAGTCACTTCTCTATTTTGTTCCAAGTAGGAGTTTTAGTTATTTTCTGTGTCCAGCTTTAGCAGAAGTATTTCATGTACGATGTTAAATAGATTATTTGTTGAACTTGTTTTTTAAAATCCATCTGTTAGTGAAGAGTTCCTGAAATGTCTTGGTCTGGAAGGTACTGCTGTACTTGTATTGTACGGAGGAAGATGACAAGGATTTGAAATTGTTCTGACGTTAATATTAGGAAAATAATTTGTTGCCATCTTATATCGTAATGAGTTCGTTGGATTTTAGGGGGTGTCGGGGGAGGGAGGCCTGGGGGTGGGGAAGGAATTCCAGGGATGATACAAAAATCAGGACATAATTTTTACCCATTATTGAATTTCTAGTCTCAAAAATCCATCAAAATAATTTTAACAAATTATATTAAAAAGTTGGTTGAATCTTCATTGCCTCTGGTCTTTTCAAGACACCAGTGTGTAAGGTGAAAGTTCTTATACAAAAATATTATAGCGAGTCTGGTGAGGGAATTACTATTCACAGTAGTAAAACTGTTATATTTACTTAAGTAAATATTGTAGTGTTCAAGAACTCAGGTTGCTGGTAAAAATGCACTGATCTTGCATAGCATAAATGGTAAACTGCATGTAGATTATCTATCTTAATAATTATATTATTATCCCAATAAGGGATGATAATTTGGAAAATTATCCAAATTATCATCCCTTATTGCAATGTTAACATTATGTTGTTCTAATTATTGTATTTGACATCTGGTGAAATGGTCATGTATGGTGTGAGGGTACTCTGTCAAGTGTTTAGAATGCCAAGCTGTGTTCATATACAAACATCTTACTGTTTTCTACTGTTTATTACAACAGAATAGGTGATTTCTAGCAGATCAGGATTAGAAAGAAACAGGACCAAGAAGTGACATCACTCTCCAGTTTTGTGACTGCTAAGTTTTATTACTTGTTTCAGTATTGGACTTTCATGTAAAAAAGTCTTGGAGAAGTTAAGTATAGAACCTGATCATTTTTCTTAAATGTAGATCTGATTTGAAAAATATGCTGTCTAAAACACACATACAGTAAGGGGCTGGAGGGAAGCTTATTGGCATCCTTCATCCTCTCTGATAACTTCACCCTTCAGAAAGCTTCAGGAACAGTTGTAGGGGGCCTGGCAGAAACTTTTGTTCATATGATAGTGTGAGCTGAAGTCCACTGCCTACTGCTGGCATAGGGTCCTTGGCTGCTGCAGGTGCTGATGATTATCTCATTGTCCTTCCCTTTTCTCAGCGACGTAGCAGTTTGCTGAGTTGGAAGGACTTGTGATGTCTTTTTGTCCTGGTTAAAGTAAATTTTAAAAAAAGTGGAACTATGCTGTGCTCACAGTCAAGATGTGCAGTAAGTTACTTCTTGTAGTTACTTTAATCATTGACTTCTTGGCTCTTCCAGTGAGGAGGAACAGTTTGCTCCCCAAAGAAAAGCTCCAGGTAGAGCTTGTTGCTTGATACATGGGTAGATTTCATCAATGCAAATTCTGTCGTGACGTTCCCACTTTTCCACTTTAAGAACAGCCATCTGTAGCACAGAAAAGGTAGTTTATTCTAAGTCATCATGGTCTTAGGGTTTGAACTTGGTTATAGACGCCTGGTAAAATTGCTCCCCCAAACTAAAACTGTTGTTGAGCTAGTAGTGTCTACTTCTGCTATTGAACAGTTGTGTGTCAGTGACTTTAGAAAATTTCTGCTGGTTATTTGAGGAAGTACTGTAAACTTGTCAAGGATTACTCTGTGCAAACTTATACTTCATTTTCTGAAATCCATTTGGTCATGGTAAAAGGAAGAATGTTTTCGGAAGTGTCCAAAAAACTTAGTTGTGAACCTTACTTAATGCACATTTGCCAATTACAGTTTATCTGCTTGTAAAATTGTATTTTAAAGGCTGTATCATTGAATAGTGTTAGAAGTACAAATAATGGGTATGTATCAAGTATTGATGATAAAATAGTCCCATCTCAAATGGTTGAATTCTAACTCTGATATCACCTTTACAGTTAAATCCTTTCAATATATGTAATTAAATTGCCTGCTAAGTGCAGCAGTAAATGTTGAGTAAGTGACTGCATAATGTGAAAAATGCTAACTTTACAACATAGAATTCATAATATGGCTTTTTTTGTGTATGAAGAATTTTATTCTTCTTGCAATTTAGACATTATGCTAAGATAGTTTTTTCTCAACTGTATTGTTTCAATCAGTGATGAAAAAAGCCTAGTGCTTTTTTCATGTCTGTGGATTTCTTTTAAATAGTTCCATTGATTGTTATGGTAAAATATTCTGTCTAAAATGCTGATTTGATTGGTTTAATCACTGGGAAAGTATATTGAAACTATGTTTGACAGATTTTTCTCTCTGTCAAAGGTCCTGTAGATTTGGAGAGGTACTCTTACGTTTATGAAGTTGCTGAATTGATCCTTGTGGTACACCAGTATTGAAAAGATGTGATGTCGCTACAGGCTTGGAGTTGCTGTAGAAGATAGCATTAGCAAAACAAATGTGCAGGTTCTTTGAAAGAAGTAAAGTTCCCCATGTGCTGTTTATATACTTGTTCTGGTCATTAATCTCTGTACAGATGCATTTGCTAAGCCTGGAATAGTCCCTGTTTGCATCTCTGGCAGAGCTGACCCAATCTCAAGAACTGTATGCTTCACTCAGTGGGCTTTTTTTTCCTTTCTTGTAGGTCCCTTAAAGAGATGGTATTAGTAAGAGCAGAAGAAAAGCAGTGGAGCCCAGAGAACTTTTTCCCTCCTTACTCTTTTTTTGACAGAATGATCCTTAGATAGCTTTAGAGATCACTAAACTATTGTGCATTAAAAATTCTCATTAAAAAAAGCAGAGATGGGCAATATTAAATCCATGTTAATTCTGTGATCCAGTTAACAGCATAATCCACAGCGTGCCAAAATGGTGAAATTGAAGAGGTGATGTGTTGGGAGCTGCTGAAAGAAGAGAAGCTACATCCTTCTATACATCTTCCTAGACCCTGATTATACATTGTTTTGTAGAATTCAAGGTTCTTTCACTTCTGGGATGTAAAGTCATTTTAAAAAATAAGGACAAACACCTTTCCAGGTTGCTCTTTGTATCTTACAGATATGAAAAGGCATCTGTCCAGGGTTTCAGAATTTGTTGTAGGAAATACTTTGCCCCATGATTTTGTAAATAATTTCAGTTTTGTATCTAGATGACTAATGTTATCTATACTTATTTAGATGAGCTGCTTTACAAAACTGGAATGGATTCTATCTCAGTATTGAAAATAGTAAGTTTTCAGCATGCTTTCAAGCGTCTTAGGAACAAGACTGATTTTTGCAGCCTAATGATGATCTTCCAGAGGTGAAATTGGCATGAGAAGCTTATTAGCTTTGCAGAAATACTGTATATGCATACTAATTGTCTTAATTTTAATCCCATGGGATTTTTTTCTACTTTTGTCTGAGCTCATTGCTTGCTACTCTTTTATAAATTAGAACAAGAAGTATTGAATTAGGTAAGAAGAGAAGTACTCTAACAAATGTGAAACCATTTCATTATGACTATGACAATGTTCCCTCAGGTTTTCTCATATTGTTGCCAGAGAGTACATGAAGGTAAGATCTGAAGTTCTTAAATTGTGTTAACTTTGAGAATCTGTGTCTACAAGAACAAGACACCCTATATAAAATAAATGCAATATCTACTCTAGATTCCTGCAGAAGCGAGGACAGTGTTTGCTGGCCAGGGAGATTTCTCCCAGTTGTTCTGTGGGAGGTACAATACTTGTGGGTTGTGTCTGGACTTAAAGCTTCAGTCTTTGGTATTGCACTGTTGGCTGTTCCTCAGCAGTTTCTCGCTCGTGTATGGTTGGTCTTGATTTCATCCTGACTTGCCTGGTTCATGCCTGTATAGTGATGAGGTATCTTGCATAGGATTTTTGATTCTATGCCAGAAGCCAAGCATTCCAAGCTGTCTTTATTTATAGAATCATAGAATCATTTAGGTTGGAAAAGACCTTTAAGATTGAGTCCAACCATTAACTTAGTACTGCCAAGTCCACCACTATGCTTGAGTTGATTTTATATATATAAAGATCACTAGAGACTAGATGTAAGAAAAACACACACAAAATCCCCAAACATGCTAAACACCTACTTGTCCTTACCATACTAATTTTGCTTCTTGCTCTGTTCCTTGCTAGAAGGATCACTGTGAACTTGTTTCACCACTTAAAATTGAGTTAATCATTGTTAGAATTTGTTTTAATACACCAATGCAAGTTTGGACTTCCAAGGTCTCAGTAATCATTCTCCTTCAGAGGTGGCTAAAGACTTAGAACAAATGTGGTTTATAGTGCATTTTAAAAAATCTCCCCATCGTGAAAAATCTCATTAGGTTGTTCTAAGCCTTCAAATAAAAATGCCATACAAATCTCTGTTCTTGAAGGAAGTTGTCACTTAGATCTTTAATGCATGACTCAAGAGCATGACCTTGTACTTGAACATGTGGGTCTGAGTGGCTTTGATAGAAACATGGGTGGTTGCACGCTGTGTTCCTGGTGAAGTGTTCTGCAAGTTGTGCGTATCAGTGCATATTTCTGGTACTCTGGAGTTTAGTCAATAGTACTTGTGTCTTCTAATAGATAGTTCTATCTATTATATGGAGACATTTTAATTAGGGGTAGAGGAGGGAAGTCGGTAGTTTTAGTCACTAGTAACCTTGCAAAGCAGTAATACTGGCTGAAATTTTATCCATCTCTGAGCATGTCACAGGTCAGGAGAACACTTCTACTGAAGCTGGGTAAGAGATGATCAGTTTTTCTTTCACCTCTACTCTGTTGTGTCTGTTAATAAGTAACTTGGTGGTATGATCAGTTCTGTGGAACTGAGAGGCTGTTTGTCAGATTGATGTGACTGCCACAAATAAATTATTGCCTATTGTAGAAGGAAAGAATTATTTTCATGAAGAAATGTTCAGTTCTGGATTAGAGACCTCTGAGATACTTTCTAAAGAAGCACAGAAAAATTGATAAGTCTCATTTTCAGCAATTACATGGAAACAGGAGGGTCTCGTAGAAAAGTAGGAGTGATTTTTCCTTTCTGCCAGCTTGCAGAGCAGAAAATGGAAACAGGGAAATGAGTGAAATTTTCAAGAGGAACCACATACCCACATCACAGTTGTTAAAGTGAAACATATAGAGTCTTTATGAAGAATGCTCTGTTAACAGCTATTCAGTTGATAGTGCAGCATTCAGCTTAACCTTTTGTGCTTCCTATCCCAGTTAGTGAAAATCAGAGATGTTTTAGTTAAAAATAAAAGGGAAAGCAAACCTCCAAGAGCACTGTCCTTGTAATTAGCTTGAATGAAACTTTGTTTTGATACTGTTTATATCTGTTCAGCTTGAATGTACGCAAAAACTTCAGAAAGTTCTCGAAACCAACAAGTTAAGAAAAAAAGGGCCCTTGGGATTAGTTATTACTACTGTATAATGAACCTTAAATTAACTTTTATCAGCTGGAATGGAATATTTCTGGAATGACTGGCCTGTATTCTGAAGTTGAAAGTCCAGCACAGAATAAACAAAGTATTTTCAGACTATGCACTTTCAACGTCAGTGGTGTTTCATTTTTGAGCTTTAATGACTTGGGTGCCTCTCTTTTTGCAAAGAGGTGTCAATCTTCATTCTCCTGAAGGATCAGGTAGTTAATATATTTACAGGTATCATATAGGAAGTTAGCTTGGATAGACTGTAAGGCGTGAAAGCTTAGGAAGTGATTTTATGTGTTTATTATTTTTCTAGAGCATTTAAAAGTATGTTAGCTTTGTGTGGCCTTTAGATTTAAAATACACGTAGTGTACGGAAAAACCATTCACTTGATGCAAATTACTCGGATTTAATGTACATGCTGTTTTGCTGTCCTTGTCATGGGAAGAGTTTAAGTTGAACCTGTTGTTGCTTGCTTTATGGCCTAAAAACTGATCTGAGTGCACTACATAAGGCAAGTTTGGTATTATCTTTCACTTTTTAAATTATTCCTCATTATTTAGTACTTCTGATGATTAATGTTTTCCAGTAATTGTTGTGAAGTGTATACTTTCTAATTTTGAAGATGACAACACAAATTTTGTCCTGTATAATGTGACTGTGGGCCAGCCTCGTCTCTTTTTACACTTTAGTGTAAAAGATGCGTTAGCTAGTAGTAAAATAGGACTGTATTTGCAAAACAGGAGAATGTGCTTTAAAGCAATGTCTTCCAAACACTTTATCTAGTGTCTTTATTTTGTATAGGTTAACGTAACCCCTTCTGAGGTTGAATTCCACCTACATTATTTTACTAATCCTGAAGGTACATCGTCTTCCTTTTGTTTAGAATGTACATCACCTGAAACTAGGAGACNACAATTTTTTTTTTTTTTTTTTTTTTTTTTTTTTGGTGCGGTAATGCTCATTATTAACTTTCTTAGATAAGGTTAATCTGGCATGCTCTATAATATGACTCTTGACAGGCTGCGAGCATTTGAGAACAACATTTTTATACACATGATCTGATGAAAAATGATAAAATGCTACAAGATATTGATGTGTCTTGTGTAGTACATTGTTCTAGTTAGAGCTGCCTAAATACATTTCTCTTTTAGAGTGAGTTGAAAAGCAAGATAAAAGATCAGTTGTTCTCTTATGAAAGTGTAAAAATTGCAGCTGGCCTTATGTTGTCTGCATTCTTTTTGCCTTGCAGTGTGGATTTAAATATTTGAGTTTACAACTGCGCATGCCTTCACTATATTACGAAGTGCCCGTAAGCCTTGAGAAGGCAGAGCCTACTGATAGATTCAGCAGCTGCTGCTTCATTCCTAAAATGACTTCTTCTGGATTGTGATGAACTCTTGGTATTTTAGCATGATTCAGGCAGTATAACTGACAGGAATATTGAACTAACATATATTCAAAAGTAGGGCTTTTCTTATTTTTACAGTATGGCTAAATATGTAGTATCTGGATACTGTGCATCATAAATCATTGCCTTTTATTATGTCTATTTCAAGACACTCATAATGAAGTATCAAACTTTTTGGAGTATAGTAATAGCCATTGTTTGAAATGGTGGTGAGTAGAATATGAAGTTGTTTTGATTTTTTAGTAGCATTTGGAATATGTGGATGGGTAACTATTTAAAATATTATATAATTAGTTCACTTTTTGAAAAGAAAACTTAAAACTTTGCCTGACATGACTCATTGTGGAGAGATGTAATACTGTGATGGAGTCGTCTATTAAACTGAAGAGCACAACTCTGTGAAGTAATGGAAGGTCCAGTAAAAGACACTCTTAGTTTACTTAATATTTCTGCCATAATTTCTGAAGTTCTGCTTGCATCCATAATGTGATGGGTAACATTTCCCTGGGGAGGGTAGCAGCAGTCTGGTTCTGTGTGCATCAAGAATCGTCTGTGTAGCTGTGTGGAACTAGTTTGAATGTATGGTTTGAAGCTTGTATTTCAACAGTAGCAAATAGTGATGATCTTTCTGTCATTAGATGTGCATGCAGAAGCCTGATATTTAATGGCATACAGATAGATAACTATGCAGTTTTCATATTTTTATTGCCACTGTACTGCCAATATATTTTATAGATTGTGTTTAGAAAATATGTTTGTAACCAACTCTGATCTATTACTTTTCAAAGGGGATCAAAATAAGCAGTGAAATAATATCCATGACTTCACATTCTGTAAAAAATCGATTTGTGCCCTCTCTGTATTGCTGAGCTTTTATAGAGTCTTGAGGAACAGGACATTATTTTAAAAGAGGAAGTTAGGTCTGCCACAGAGGAAGCATTATATTATGGATTAAATGCTGTCCTTGTCATCTTTGAAACACACTTTTTCTGCTCTCTTTTTACATTCATCTTTTTTTCCTTCTTACAGTCTTCTAGTTCTTTAGTGGAGTTGCAAACAACAAGTAGTTTTGAAAATTGTCTGTATAGCTCTCTTGTCCTCTTTTTGGGAATTGATCTTGGAATGTTTGCTTCTGAAATTCTTCTTGATTTGAAACTGGATAGGTAGAAAAATACTTTTTTCTGTGCTCAGTTCCTTCCTGCACTCGGGTTTATGTTTATATGCATGCTCTTAGATGTTGTTGGCTAGAACTGTCCCACAGGAGATATTCTGTCCACTGAGAACTGGGCAGGATATTTTTCTTGGTATTCCCCAACTCAAAATGCACACAGCTGGAGGTTGGATGGTATTTATAAGCTGTGTTAGTCCTGTGCTTTGTGCATATTCTCCTCAGCTGGGATGAGTTCTTAGATGATGCAGAGGAATTGAAAAAGGGGCTGAGAACTTGGTTTCTGTGACTCAATTGAATTTTTTAAAATAGGGTTTTTTGATTGTTAGGAATAATAGAGCTGGAAAGAGGTGCTGCTAGAATTGACCTTACTACTTATCACAAAGGCTGTGAATGATTCCACAGATGTATTGCTGTTTTACTGGTTTTCTTCAAAGTGAAGGTTTTGACATCAGATGACTCGTTGAGACCAGGAACAAACAAGGTCTTAGGATGCATCCCATTTGGTTTTACAGGTATTGCTTCTTGAATGATGTTGTGGGGCACACTCTGGCTTGTGGGTGAGCTGTTTCATTTCCAGAGCTCGTAAGTGGTTGCACTGAATAGAAAGAGACAGTGCCATTGAAACAGTGCTGGCAGTCAGGCATGGATTCCTGGTAGGCATTCTCAGTGGTATTGCCATGGGACCACAGCCAGACAGTTTGCTAAATAAGCATGAAAGTCCACTGGCAGCTCTGACAGGGCAAATGCTACTTATGGCATAGTAGCACCTCATTGCTGAGTCATTCACTGCTGATTGTTGTAGCTACTGTCCATTAAATAACGAGTTTTGGCTAGTTGCTTGACTAAAATTGCCATGTGCATGTTTGTTCATGGCCAGGCTTTCAAAGAGTGGTTATTGCACTAACTTTTCAATGGTCACAGTTATGTCAGGCTTTTGCTATACTGCTGTGTCATCAGACAGTACCAGAATGTGAGGTTAAGATTCTAGAATTCTGTTGAACAATAAAAGGACAGCAAAACAACATGATCCATACCTTTGGTTTTCTCTAAGTTTAGTAAAATAGAATTGTTTATAAGACTTCCTTCAATATTATGGGGAAATTGCCCGGGTAATTGCTTCCTTATCTATTCTATTTCTATGTATCATCCTTCAAAGTGTGTTGCAAGATTTCTGTTAAATGCAAAAGAGCATTTTCAGTTGAGTGTGAAATCCAGCTGTATGGAAACAGAAGTTGTTTCAGCTTCACAAGCACAATAAAATCTACATTGTGTTTAAATAGTTCAGTAAAAAAAGAAAAAGTCCAAACCAACCCTAAAATCTAAGTATGTCTTAAAGGCTTTAGTGGGACTTAAGTATCTGAGAAGTCTAGTAATGGAATATGTTGGTAATACTATGTGCCTCTTTATTAGTGCTGTTTATGAGCAAGTGTGCAAAAAGTATATTGGTGTAAATAAAAGGGTTTTTTCTTTTCTGACTTTATGAACTTTTTAATACATTTGCAGCTAGAAAATAATAGCATTGAATACTAGGAATGCATTCTTGGTCCAGGCTACCAGCAGTGTTTAGCATTGCAATAACAGCAGTGTGTGGAAATCATTCCCAACTTTATTCCACTGATTTTTGGGCATGTTCTTCTTTTTCCTAAGAAAGTGGACTTAACTTATTTGCTTTCTTTTACTTGCAAAGGGATGGAGAGTCTTGTGGTTGGGGTTTTATTTTGGTGTTTGTTTGTGGTCTCTTGGCTTTTTTAAGACAAAGCTGTGGAGGTCTTCCTTCCAGTTGCTTTCTTGTAAAATTATTATTTAAATGGTATCTTCTGTCTTTTGTATGTGTGTAATGCTATCCAGTCCCAAGTTCACTAACCTTTCTTGACTTCTTAACACTTTCTTCTTTCTGCTATCACTTCTCTTGCCAAAAAAAAGACCTTACTTGCTTAAGATTAATCAGAAGATTTATGTAGAGAAACTTGAACTTTCTGACTTTGCATATACAAGTTGCTTGGATTGTCTGCTGTGCCCTACAGATAGTTTAGTTTTAACCTTTTTCTTATACAGGGAAGGAGAGGTCTTCCACTCAATACTTGATTATGAGAGGGGAGTGATGATGCATTTATACTTGTATGGGAGCTTTGCATCAAGAAATCTCCAGTACCATAATAAAGAGATTGGAATTAGTCACTTTTTAAACTGTTTTATTGGTATCTTTCATGTTATTGTTATACAGCATGACCTGTGAACTGAACTTCTGTGATTTCTGTGTTATTCATAACAATATTAACTAGTTTTTGTTTGGTTGTTTTCATTATTTGTACCCTGAGGTTATTTTGGATACAGCATCTGAAATATTTTGCATAGTAGTGTCAAAAAGCATAGGGTTTTTTTTCTAAGCAAAACTTACCTTTTCCTTTGTACTTTATTAAATGTTTGGCTTGTCCTTGATCTGCTTTTAAGTGTGATTTTTGTCCCACCCCAGCCTGCAAAATCAATTTGGCCATTAACTTCTTTATCTTCCATTCTGCACAAATGTATGTAGAGGCTACATGCACTCCGCTTTTTGAGCCTAGATGCCTAACTCAGATGGTGTGGATGTTTTTATGTTTTTATAAAATGGCTTGTGAGCATGTCACCTGTTTAAAAAACTGTTGCTTTGACTTATGTCAAATATTTTCAGCCACTGAGTCACAAATAACATAATTCAGTCTCTTGTTTCCTAATACACCTATGTGCTATGAAAATTCAAATGTCTCTTTCTGGGTGTCTCTTATGGTCGTCTATTACTTTATTTTAAAGGCCCAAACATAACTTCCCTCCTTTGTGCTAGAAACAGCCAACTTTCTTTTATCAGGCTGTGGTCTGAAAAAATCTTTTCTCATTAAAGATTTACATCTGAAGTCTAATGTGGCACGATTCCTGTCACATTACTAGAAGTCTCCCTGAAAAGCATTGATGAAAGTGTTCTTGGATGCCAGATGTAGAATCAGAAAACACTAATCATGTTTTACTGAAGTTAGACTACTCATTTTAAAATTAGATTTCGTTGTTTGTTGGCTTTACTAATGTATCTTAGCAGTTGAAGAGCTGTTCTACCTTGCCCTAATTTTCCAGCTTTTTAAAAAGATCCTTGTTTGTTCTTACGGTCGGGAGCCAAAAGGTTTTGTTAGTTTTAATTCTGTTTCTACTACTGAATAGAAGGAGAGGGGAGATTAATGTCATGGCAAATATGACAAAAGAGCATCATTTCTGGCAACTGGACCATGTTTTCTACCCATCCCTCTTCTGTGTTCTTGAGTTAGTAAGGGAACTGCTTGCTGCCGTGTAAATGAACAAGACGAGATACCCTGACCTGTATGAATGCATTTCAGCATGCTTCTTCTGGAGGAAAAGGAGGAAGAAGAAGGTGATGATTTAATAGGAAGAGCAGTAACACTTCATTTTTGTGATGGAGTACCATCTCCAGTTCTGAAGAGTGAAGATGGATGAAAGCCCTCACCAATATTTTCAGATGTTCCCCTCCTGCTGGTGGAAGCAGATGTGTGGCACTGTCAAATGCAACATTGCTTTACAGTCTGGACCTGGACCCTGGCATAAGTTACTCATAAATAAATATACATAAGGAATTCAGCTATATGTTTTAGTAGTTATAAGCTACCTTTACTGGATAGATGTGTTGGGTTGAAGGGAGAATGTGCAGAAAACTCCCGTGGAATGAAATTTATAACTCTAAAAAAATGACTTTTGTTTTTCTTTTTTGGCTTTTAAACCTGTTCTGATTTGTAACAAGCTGGCCCTTCAGAGTATGCTAGGCTGTAGCTGCTATCAGCAAAACTTTATAAATCCTTTGAAAGGTAATAAGAAGAAGGTGCCAGCAAGACTTAGACCTGAATGGGCATTTAAAGGTCTGAAGGAAGATAGAAAAATTATAAAAGCCACAAAATAATTCTTCTTTTTTAAGCTTCATTGTAAATCATTTCATGGTGCTGCTGCTTTGATTTGATTCAGCGTGAGATAGAGATCTAAGATTCAAGCGTAAAAATTTTTCTACAAAAAATGAAACTATAAAAATCTTCCAGCCACTTCACACTGTACTGTTAGCAGCCAAGGAAATGAGACTGTGAGCTAATGGGATGTGCAACAAACTCCTGCATCTGCATAAACTTTTTCATAGAGCAGTAGACAAACACAACTGGGACATTATTTTCATTTTAAATATTGAAGTGGTACTGAATTAAGAGATTAATTGTTACATGGCTTTTTAACTAATCACTGTCACCTACATTTTAAATAGCTACTCTTGCTGCTTTGTGCCTCATTTGGGCTACAGCAAATTAATGCCAGATCAGTTCTTTCTTGCCAGCCCTTGTCCTTATGAAGACGTGAACGTGATCCAAATAATTAGCATTTCTAGTGTCACAAATTACATTCCTTATACAGTGTGGTCAACTCAGCTGCTTTAGCAGTAAAAATAGTCATTGTGGTGCACATTCCACTTCAAGTGTTGTATTCTGTAGTTTATTCATCTGGCTCAATCCTTAGAGAGGTCTTTATACCAAAGATGATATGTTCCAGGAAACAAAAATAATTGTTCTTTTGGGATGTTCAGAAAAAAACTTTACTCAGAGGCTTGCCAAATTCTTACACAGCTGCTAAGATGATATAATGTTTTTCTTGTTTGACTAAGATTGTAAATATGAACTTCCTTCCTCCTGCATGTATAATTATTAGCTCTATGCAGAATTTGTGATAAATCTCTTCCAAATTTCTGTTGAGAGTATCTATGAAATGCTTACAGACTTCAACATGCAGTTTATATTTGCTTATAAAATGGGTGACCTAATTTTCTGTGAGCTAGATAACCTCTTCCCGTAGTCCTGCCAAAGAATGAATGTCTAGAATAAAAGTTTGTCCTGGTTTTATATAGCAGAAAACTCTTCAGCTCTGAGAATGCATGACCAGAATACCCTTAATCCTGAGAGGTGTTCACTAAGGTTAAGTTGCAGATTTGGTCAGACTTCAAAAATAGGCTCAGAGTGGACAGTAGGTTCTGGTTTGTTTGTGTATGTCCGGTATTCCTGCGTTTGTTGTGAGCCACGTTTCCTGCTGCTTTCCGAATTACACTGAAGGAAATGACAGCACTGGCGATCAGCCTTGTGGACACACGCTTAAGTATTTTGGAAAGGAACTGAGCCTGGCTGCACCAATGATGTAAACTGAGGTTGTATTTGCCTTAGGAAGGGGCATGGCTCTTGCTGCATGATGCAAACTCAGTATACAATATGGTATTAATCTCATTTTTAGCCCCGGTTTTCTAACTAAATTTTAATGCTTGAAATTGTATCTAATTGTTTTCATATGAAGACATGATTTTTTATGTTCTATAGGAAAAACTGAAATAGTATGTGTTAGTAATTATATAACATACCTACAAAAATTTTGAGGTTTTTAAACAGTCTTGTAGTATCAGTGTCTGTAAAAGGTGTTATGTTTTGTTAATTTTTGTTGTTTAAGCAATATCTTGGTAATATCATTACATTTCTATCAGGGAAAGATGAATAAAATGTCTGGCTAGTTAAAAAGTCATCTATTTAGACTTCCTGCAAACTTCCCATTTTCTCATTGAGTTCAGGAAAGATTCAGCCTCAATGACATCTGATAATAAGATGTAATGGCAAAAAAAGCAGAAACATTTCTTTCTTGACAACCTGTTGCTTACTTGAAATTTTCTGAAATTTGTGTTGGACTCTGACATGTATAAGAGAATAATAATAAATGCAGTATATATGTTTTGCGATGCTCTTTAGAGCCAGATGATTTCAACAGCAACAAGCTATTTGTGCAGAGTATCATGAGGAACTTTAGCCATAGCCAAGAGCACAGTTGGCTGGTAGCTTTGTTTGATTACTGAGCTCGGTATACATCTTGAAAGCAAAAATTTCTAAGATACCTTTTGCATTAGGAAAACTTTAAGAGTGTCCTAGAGAGATATGTCTCTGCTGGAGAGGGACAATGGAAAGTAGTCATTCTCCCTTTTCAAGAAAGCAGAATATAAGGCTCTTTCTTCATCTTTCTGAAAGAGAAAAATAATTAAAACATTGAAAAACAAAAATTTGGTGTAGTTGCAATTAGAGTTCTATTAAAAAAACTTAGAATTAAGGTATTAGGGATGTACAGCAGAGTAGCAGGGTTCTTGTGAGTACTTTTTACACCAAGTAAAGGTGTAGCAGAAGATACTTTAAAAGTGTCATTCCAAAGGAATTTTGCAGTCTTGCCTCTGGCAATGTGGTGAAAAGATTAAAACATTTTTACTTTGCCTGAGTTACTCCAGGCTTAGTTTGGCACTTTTACTTTTTGGTCATTTCACAGAATTTTGTGAGCCCTTACTATTCCTTGCCTGGAATTATGAATGATCCCAGTATTCTTATGAAAGAATTTGAATTTAGCTATTTTTAAAAATTTTACAGTATAGCATTAAACTTTCATGGTCTCCCCCCTGCTTCCCCACTCCCCCCCCAGACCAGATGGAGTTTTACTGGCATGTAAGGGATTAAAAAGCACATGGTGTAGGGTGTAGTCTGGAGGGCTGTGAAGAAGTGTAGGAGGAAGGGTGCTCTGTTGCTTCTGCCTGAAGCTGGTCACCCCATTTCTCATTGCTTGCTGCACTCAGAGGCGCTCAGCTGGGTGCTGGTGGTACCAGCTGATTGTGGAGACTCATCTGAATGAAGCCACATACAAACATTAATACAAATGTGAACTCGAGTATGATGATGTAATCATTTTTGTATGAAGGCTGCAGAATATTTCTTATGCTGCCAGGAGAGGCAGCCTCTATCAGCTAGTTAAAGTGTATGGTTCAGACTACAAGGAATTGAAGTGGCTTTAACTTGATGCACTTAGTAGTAAACTGCACAGTTGTAGCTGCATCCAAAGGAGATGTTCATAGAATCACAGTTTATCTCAAGTTGGAATGGACCCAGTAAGGATCATCGAGTCCAACCCTCTGTTCCTCACAGGACTACCTAAACCAAAACCATATGACATGGCTTAAGAGCATCATCCAGATGCTCCTTGAACTCTGGCAGGCTTGGTGCTGTGACCATGCCCCTGGGGAGCCTGTTCCAGTGCCCAACCACTCTCTCAGTGAAGAACCTTTTCCTGATGTTCAGTCTGAACTTCCCCTGTTGCAGCTTCATACCACTTCATACCTTTTCATGTGGCAAAGGAATGTTTGCATCCAAGGGATGGGCGTCTTGTTTGTTCCTGCTGTCTTGGGAAAACAGCACTACAAAGACAGGCCTGGTAAACTGTAAGCCCCTTCCAGTTCTACTGTTTAGTGGAATTCGTGTTGCAACAGCTATTCAATTGTACCTTTATGTCTTCAGTTCTGTGATACTTTTTAACAGAGCTGTGCCTTTGCTCATGTACAAACATTAAAATGTTATAAATACCTAGAGTCTACTTTAGTGATTAGCCTATATTGACAAGACTTTTATTATATAAGTGATATCTATTTAATATATATTTTTAAATTACGTGTATCTATACAGACATATTTTCAAGCAGACATGTTGCCTTTGTGTTGGTTCTGAGACAATTCCACAGATACAAGCAAGGTTCTATGCTTGTGGAATAAATTTTTAGTTTGCAGAAATGTCTGACCTGTGCTTGTAAGCATTAAATGAAAAAGTGCAAAAGGTAAGATGCTGTTTTTGTGTTTAGCCACTAATTTGAAAGCTAATGGCATGGGCATGCTGTTTTCATATCTTGTGCCCCAGTGCTACAGAATTTAAACTGGAAGTTTTCTGAATTCAGAATTATAAATGTATTTATGGATGGTAATGCTTTGTGGTTTTTTTTTCTTGTTCCTACTTCTGTTTAAATGTAGTCTTCTCTACGGATTAACTTGATATCTGAAAAGTACTGAAGTATTAAGTGCTTGTAATAAAAGGTACAAGCTTTAATCATGTCTGTGGAGAAAGTAATTCATTAAGACTTGTCATTTTACTCATTTGGTAAAACTGATCCAATTTTAACATAAATGCAAATTCAGCAAAATTATACTGGTTTTTCAGTGTCATACATATGTGATTGCATGTGCCCTCCAGCAGGTAGCATTTGAAAATTTCTCTGTATTAATGGCAAAGGTAGGCTTTTCTGTTTATTATGAGCTGAAGAACATAAAACAAATGCTTGAATCTTAAGTACGCTCTGAGCTAGAAGTGGAGTTGCAGGTTACAGGTGAACTTGATGCTTCCACAAAGGGGAAGTCTCACTTGTTTGTTTCCCTGTCCCTTCTCCCAGCTGTCTGGTATGAACCCCAAAAGAATGTGTTGGCACTAATATTTGTCCAGTCACAGGGCAATCTGCTGCTTGCAACCTCAGCAAGGTCACAAACACCTTTGGTATTTGGAGTGTTGAGTGGGTTTTCTGATAGTTTAGAAGGTTGAGCAGGCTCAGTGATGTTCTGGAGCAACATGCTAATAGATGGAAAGAGATTTCTTCCTTTTCACAAAAGCGAGGAGGTGTTAGCCTGGCTCAAGCTTTAACTTGTAAGTTGTTTTAAACTGGAGGAGTGGGAGGTTAAAACAAAATAAGAAGATATCAGGAAAGTTTGTAGAGACATTTTTCCAAAAACTCCTTTGAAAACTTCTGTAGAAAGTTTACCCTGGAATAGCGAGAAAGATAACTTCACAATTTTATTGCTTCTGAGCCAGTTGTGTTAGTGTTTTCTAAATGCAAAGAAAACCTCCATCCAAAATGTGTTGTGGGATTTTTTTTTGTTTGTTTGTTTTTTAATATTCTGCAGCAGTTAAATGCTGATAACAATAAGAAATTGACTGAATTTCACAAATGCATTGCTAAAAAGTGTGTGTAGATTTACTCAGCTGATAATAGTTGGGGTATATTTGATGAATGCATTGATCCTGCAGAGCAATGCAGGTAGGAGGTAGGCTGCCCCTTTGCCATTGGCATGTTTCTGAGAATAGGACAAATGCAAGGATTTGCTACCTGAAATGCTGTAACATTTTGGTGCTCAGCTTCTTCATCTGAACAGATGGTATATTTATCCAATGGGAGGACAGGAAGGAAAAAGGAGGAAGAATGTGCTGCAGCCTCTCCTTTCCTATGTGACTGAAACTCTTGGGTATGCACAGCAGCCCAGTGTGTGTTTCCAGGTGAATTTGTTTCTGGAGGGGCAAGCACAAATGATCAGCTACCTTTGGTATGTCACAGAGCCTGCTCCCAGCTTTGCTTTTCATGGGAAACTTGAATGTAGGCCATGGAAATGATTTTGAAAGTTACTCCCTTGTCTATCTTGAGAGAGAGATAAGTTGTCTTCACCTGTGGCTTCTCAGTGAGTAGCGTGTTCCAAATCCAGTGTGGTGGAGGAGAGCCTCTCTGGCTGACATGAAGTATCTCATTCTTGTCCCTCTGAATTTGTGTCTCAGCATGGAAATGAGGATAGTATATAGTTTTTTTCAGTCAGTGTGACCCTGACCCTTGCTTAGAAGTCCTGATGTTGAAAAAAGCTCATTCATTTTTGTTGTATTTAAAAAAAAGAAAGTTACACATAAACCAAGTTCATGTGTTACTTTAAGATGGCTTTGTATCAATCTGATCTAAGAAATGTTACTTTTAAAAACGTTTTTTGTAAATGTTAAGATTATTTTAGTAGCCTATGCTGTTCTTTTTTCTTTTCATCTAAGATTGCCCTACCTTTACCACAGCATCAGACTTGGGTAGGAGATATGAATAATTGAATACTAAGTGACAGAATTTCCAAGCATGTTTGTAAGCAAAACAAAGTGAAATATAATGCACAGCATATATGTATATATCTGTGTGTATAATAGCTGCTCTGAGCCACCTGCTTAGGATTATCCTTCAGTGAATTAAAAATCTCATTATTTTAAGTGTTTGAGGAAGGATAATTTTTTGGGAAGAAAATTTGAAACTTATGATTTTAAGTGGCAGTATGGAGTCTGCTGATTTACTTGATTATTTCCTACTTCTCCCCCCCGTCCCCTGTTCCAGTAGCAAAACAGTCTGTCTTTAGTTTTCATATGCAAGAAAGGCTTCATTCACAAAGCTACCAAGTGTGGTGGCAGCAGGGTTTACAGTAGTTGTTTATGTGACTCATTTGCTGAGCTGCTTAGACAAGGTCTCTGCAGCTTAAGATCTGAACAGCATTTCTTAGGAATGCTGGCCTAATCCCATGAGTTTAAATACTTCTGTTTAAAGTCCTCCTTTAACGAAACCCAGCTGTCAGCTCCATCTTCCATGATTCTTTTACTGTATAGAAATTTCATGTTTGCTTCCTCGGTGGCATAACTTACACTGTATTTTTTTCCTTTTTGCTATGGAAGGTAATTTCCTTACTTTTTCAGGAATATGTACTTTAAAACATTGATTCTGTGTTAAATATTTACATTTGGTCTTTATCTAGAATTTAATTACATCAAGATTAAGTCTTTTGGTATGCATAAGTTGGTGCTAACTGGCTTTTAGACTTCTCTAACCTTTGACATAGCAAAACTTTTTTAGGTTGAGGCCGCTTTCTTGCTTTAAATACTTTTTTTCCAGGGAGTGGTACCCAGTTCTAGTGTTTCTCCCTGCTTCCCTCCTTCGCTTTCTGGTGCCAAGATTTATTTAGAAACTGAAGTAATGCAGCTTTTCAGCATGAACATACATCTTTAGAGAATATCTTAAGTAGACAAAATTAATTTTAAAAAAATTTAATTAGTTTCAGAAGGATTATAAGCTAGAGACTAAATTCAGTGCTCAGTAGGCAACATTTAGATTCCTGTTTGCAGTCTGTGACAAATTTCATAGCTCTGTACCTCCAATTGCTGATACTGGTTTGAGCTATTGTATGGACTTCTTGCTTTAAGATCATTAAACCACCCTTGAGAGAAAGGATGTTGAATTAACAGTAGAAGAAAAATCCCAAGAGAAGAAAGTATTAAAAAGAAAAAAATGTCGGGAGAACTATTGTCAGTTTTCTCTGGGTTTTTTGTTTGATTTAATTATTTGGGGTGGGGTGTTGTTTATTTTATTTTCTTTTGCTGGGGTTGTTTTTGAGGAGAGGAGTCAGAAGCTCTGGAGAGAGTTCTTCAGTGACATTCTGCTAAAATGACAAATAAGAATTAAGTTGTATTTTCAGCTTTTATCAGTGATGAGCATGTCTTTCTAAATCTGCTCAAGACTTTTTCCTCTTCAGGAATTTGTTTTTCTAGGTTTTTCTAAAAAAGGTTTTTCTAGAGAAAAGTGGTGGTGGCATCCAGCTTTGGCATCTTGCTCAACCAGTTGTCACTCAAGAACTGCTTTGTGGATTCACTTCACTTCTGGAATGGCTTCTCTTTTACTTTTGAGGAGAAAAACAAGAAGAATTGAGCAAGTGTAGGACTTCCTTCAGGTGTTTTTTGGGTTTTTTTCTCTCACCTGGTGGAATTCTCAAAATACAACTTGGATTCTTAAAATATCACCAAGGAAAATGGTGAATTGAAGTTCATGCAGCAGGATGTTGGCTTTCTATTTCTTTACTATTGCATGTGAGTCTTGTGGGTATCTGAAATTTTGCGTAATCATCTGCAAGACCCAAGGGAAGATGCTGATAAAATACTCTCTCGAAGCAGTGATTCTCCCACAGTTTTGACATTCACAAACATATTTTTCTACCTATATCCGTATCATGAAGAACTTGTGTGTAGTTTCTCCTTTTCATGCCACATAGTTGCTGCCAAGTCTCATTGTGTGGCAGGGACCCTTCCAGCCTGTATGCCTCACATCACTACTGAGTGAGCAGTGCTAATTTACTGTCACATGATCCCCTTCCCTTTCCTTTCATAGAAAGCTGCCCTGTTCCTGCTGACTTCCAGCCGTTCCTTGCAGTTTTGGCTGCTGGGACTCATCCCTCTCCAGAACCCCACATCACTCTTTCTTCTAGATGTACAAGGCTCTCTTGAGCCCTTCTCTCTCAGCTCTGCTCCCTCAATGCAGTCCTTCCAAGCCTCCCACAAGGCTCAGCTCTTGCATGGAAAAACCTCTCCTTACGTAGTAATTCCATTTCTCATGGTAACCTCATGGTGCAGCATGTACTTCCTCTTTTTCCCCCCCTCATCTACCTCTCACACTTCAATAAACACATGTTCTTCTGTGCGGAGGTTGGCGATGCAAAAGAGTGACAGGGATGTCTCTCCTTACAATGTGCTGTGAAGTTGGAGGATGAAAGTTGACTGCCAATTGCAGTACTTAAATCTGGTCTTATTAGTGACTAGTTGAGCCGGGGTAGCCTGTTTAGATGTGTTTATTTTTGGTTTATGGCAGTGTTCTTCTGCTCAGTTTGTTAGAGGTGGGTTTAAAGTAAATCAGATGTCTTCTAAATTGAATATACTTTCTCCTTCTTAAAGAAATGTTTCAGCCAAAAGATTATTCCCCTGTTCGTCTTCTAAATATTTTTCTAAGTGGTGTCTCTTAATGTCATGCTATTTTGTCATGGCTAGCTGTAAACAACAAAATGTGGTGATTCATAAATGCTAAGAATGAAATAATTATGTTCTTTAGAGGTATGAAACATTCATTTGTGGGTCTTCTGAAAAATATGCAATCGTGGTTTTGATTTTTTTTCACCTTTTTTCTGGAGATGGTAGTTCTGGCTATAGTGAAATGCACCTCTTCACACTGTAGTCCTAATTCTTACCAGGAAACCTAAGTTGCCTTCCAGACTGTTTGAGCTGAGGTTAGTGTAAAAAATATATACCCTGACATAAAAGCAACCTGTGAAGAATGTTGTTTATTTATCATAGCTAAAGCATTACTCATCTGTTTTTTGAGCCATGGTTCATAGACTGTCACTAGGTCCTTGTGGAAAGGGATTTGGCAACTACTTCTGAGTCTAGATAGTACCCACATCATACAGATTTCCAGTGTCTGCTGTGGTATCTTAAGTGGGCATTGGCATAATGCTTATTTTTAACCTTTGAGAGGGTCCCTTGAACAAAAATTAGTTTTTAACAGTACTAAAGCATAGAGTAGCTCAGTCTTATGAGGAAGTACTCTCACCTGCATTGTAATTTGACCTATTACCTAAGTGATTTTCTTACATTTCCCTTCTACTGGTTGGTTTGATCATTCATTTATACCATTTATAACAGTAAGCACTGTTGAGATGTTCAACTTTTATGGGTAGTAAACAGTTGCTTGCTTTATTTTGTTTTCTTATAGTTGAAAGACAACTTAGTGTATGTGTAGAAATTAGTTTCTTTCAATATTTATTCCTGGTGGGGAAAGACCGTTTACAGGCACAGCGCACCAGTCTGTAAAAGGATGTGAATTCTTGAGTGATTGGTTGGCTAATGCTTCTTCTCAAGTGCAAAGAGATCTTGATGCTCTTGCATCTAGAGCAGTGAAGGTGCTGCTGTTAGCCTGGTGATTGTTATTATTGGGCCACAGCTACAGGAATATTTGGGTATTCCCTGAGATCTGTGCATAAGGCCAAATATTACAACAAAATTCATACTCATTCTTGGTCTGCTTGTTCATATTTTTTATTCTTTTTAAGGCATCATTCCAAAGTTAAAACTGAATGCAAAGAGATGCTGCAGCAGTATTTGCGTTACAATGCGTTACCACGTGATGAAGATTCCGGAAAATTGGCACTAATGTAGTTTCTAAGTATATATCTACTGAAGACAGGCTATACACTGAAAATTCTCTAGTCTCAGCTGGGAAATCTAAGATGTTGGCTTCTGCAACTAATGAGTGTTATTTTACAGTGTTATTTTCCTCTCTACTTGAAAAATACTTAGGTTAAGGAGAGTTTTGTTTTTATGATCTAAATATTTTTTTATAGTTGTCTTCAGGTTGTCTTCATAAAGACTGTTCAGCGAGACAAGATGTAATCTAGGATGCTCTTTTTATGGGAATTAATTTAATGGCCACTTGGGTACTCTGGCTGGAATCTTGGTTCAGGAAATGGGATACAATGATTGATAAAGCCCCTTCTTTTCAAGGAAGCATCTGTTTGGCTAGATATGAGTCAGACATTGAGATATATTAGAGGGAATAAAGGTTTTACTGTGTGCCTTCCGAATAGCGCAAATTTCAAATGCAGTTAGATTCTTGTAGTGACTTTTCTGTAATTTTGGTGCTTCCCTTATCATACAGGAAAGAAGACCTTATAAATGTATTCCAATATACGAGGAGGCACACTTTGGGGACTAATTCAAAACATCAGGTTGCAGTTATGGGAAGGTACAGTCGATATAAAGTAATAATAATACAAAGACGGCTTAAAAACAGAAACCAACCCTATGAATGTTCTGCTTGATGCAGTTTTCATTTTACCTCTCAAAGCTTTCAGGCAAAGAAGGGGTGGATGGGTGGGTATTCTGTGGGTGGTTTCGCTGTGGCACATCAGAATGATCTCCCACTGCTAGAAATCAAAATTATGAAGTAAACATTTTTGTATCTTCAGTGTGTTTATTTCAGGAAATTGTGTGTGGTAGTGTCAACTAAACTTAGAGCGGGAGTGTACAAATTCTACTTAAATACAAAGGGAGCTGCAAAGGATGTGAATATGGAAAATTATGTTTTTCTGTTTCTTCATGCTGCTAGCCAAAAACAGCTCGATTCTTTCATATTGTCTGTGAAGAATACTGAGTTGTCATATCTGTGTCTGCTTTGTTCTAAAGATTAGGTATTAAATCTGTGGAAGACCAGGGTGCAACTAATATGTTTGACTTTCCTGGTTAGAATTTCTGGGGGTGGTAGTTGAACAGTCTGTTAGAATGTGAGAAGGATAAGAGTCATGAACAGCACCAAGTTTCAGAAAACCTGTGTTTGCTGTTTGTGTTTACAGCATTGATGTGTTTTGGGGGATTCCAGAAGCAGTGAGACAGTTTGCTTTGATGTTATGATCCGGTATCTGATGAAGATTTTTTCTTCCAGTTGCTTTTTCAAAGAATTGTTTCATTAGCAGCTGTTAAAATGTAAGTTATGTGTTCACTTGTGTGCTATAAATATTTATATAACAAACTTATAAATAATGTAAAGAAAAATATTTTTATGAGCTTAGTGAAAAAGGTTGTTGTTTGGCTGGGCTTGAAATACAAACAGCTAGAGGCAAAGGCAAGTTCTTGTACAGGCATGTGCCCAATTTTGAGAGGAGCATTAGAAATCATGCTGTGGATGTTTGAATAAGTGTTACTTTCAGCAGCCTTAGTTGATCTTTTATTAAAACTGTAGCCTGTGCAGTTCAAAACATGCATTTTCAGACAGCATTTCTTTTCTGTGGTTTCAAAGGTACATTCTTGCATGTTGCATGGATCAGTGGGCAGAGGAGGGAATATTGTGGGCTGTCCTGTTTTGCATCTCCCAATTAAACCTGAAAATAAGACCATAAAGTGAGGATGCCTGGTTTTCAGACTTGCTGGAGTTCTGCAGTCTAGACCAACTGCCTGAGAAAAAGGCTTGAAAAGAAATATGGTCAAACTGTACATAGCTTTTAAACTCTTTCAGTGTGTTCTGGAATTGTCTTTGTTCTCCTAGTTGCTCTGAATAAATCTTGTACATTGCATATTCTGCTCTTGACTTCCTCTGAAGAATAGTAGTTATTGCTGAAGTACAATGACCTATTCTAATTTTGAAGAACAGCTTAAAGAACCCATGTGTGTTAACATTTGTTTCTTTGTTTTGCCAATGCTATTTCCAAATTGCCACTAAGTAGTTAGTTTTATAAAATAAGTGTGGAATTAAATAAAAACAATTTTCCAGAACAATGCTGAGTCCCTTCCTTCCTTAATAATTGGAATGTAGTTGAGTGGGACAGGACAGATAAGTTGAATTGTGGCAGATAATGTGTTGATGTGAAGAAAAACACCTTCATCAGCTGGGGAGTAAGGGAAGAAAGGCAGGAAATAGATAGTAGACTTAAATCCAAGGTTGTCACACTAATAATGAATGCTTTATACGCCTTAATTATATGTGCAGTATCTTGACATATGACTGGTTTTTGTGAAACATATATTGATGTCCAGGATTTCAAGAGCTTGCCCGTGGTATTTCGGAGTATTGGTTGTGAAAGGTCTCTTTGCTTTTAATGAAGTGTCTGAAGATCTATCTTTTATCAGACATTGAGTGTGTTTTCACCTTGTTTTGTTAGTGCCAAGTCTGGAAAACTGTTGCCTGAAGCATGGTTTAAAAAAAAAAGAAAAATTAAACTCAAAGTTGGCTAAAAATAGCATATTGAAACAGACTTTCACTTGACATAAGATTTTTTCATTTGGAACGTTCAGAATTTGAATTTTTTGGCTGACAGATTTGTATCTTAGTTTTTGAATTTGAGAGGCATTGGAATGTCTGTGCTGCAGAAGCCTTGGGATGTATTCAGCTATTACTATGCTATTTGAAGCTTAAAGAAAACAAATGTTCTTTTGTTCAGGTTTTCATCTAGATTACTTTTAACATAAGCTGGGTTATAGAACATTGGATAATGCACAAAGGGCTTCCTATAGCTTTCCAATCCCCCTCCAAATATCTTTTTCAGGAGTAATTATTTTCAGAATACTTATTAAGAAGAAACACAGAAATACTAAAGCAAGTGGTCTACACTGTCACTGGCTTAGTGTGCTGCAGTATTAAATTCAAAGGAGGAGTGTTAGTGTTAGTTATAGCATGAGGATCTCTGACTGAAAAGTGTGCCAGATCTGATTGGTCCCTGTCACATAGAGTATTAATGTGATACAAATGAATGTGTGTGCTCAAAGTACCTATCATTATTTACCATGACTTTAACTATGGAAATGTCTAGAATCATGGAACATGGGATATGAGCTTTGCCTGTCAGTTTTGTGAAAGCATTTTAGGGTTTTTTTCTGTTTAAGTAGCCTTGTTTCTTTAAGCGGTCAGGTGAATGAATATTAGAGATGAAAACCTGCTACAATCTTATATTTATGTGTGCACTCTGTGCTTATGTGCTCATACAGTATATTAGTGTAGTGTTCTATCATATGCAACTTTTTAACAGAAATGGATATTGGCATTATAACACAGGAATGATCACAAATGAAGGAACTTGGATGTCCAGATGAGGTCTACAGAGAGTATGTTTCCCAAACCAGGGTATGCTATATAGTTCTTAAGGCTAGGTTTTAAAATGCAGAAAAACAGTTATTCCTTGAGATGGTGTTCCAAACATTTGTGTCTTGTCTACTGCATCCCTAAAATAGCTTTGTAACAAATTCAGTTGTTTTTAGAAGGCAAATTGTTTTTTTCAGGACCAAGCAGAACCTTGTCCTTGTATTAAGCTTGTATTTAAATAATAAGAAAATTGGCTGAAAGATGATGTGTTTTCATTTTGGGGTTTTATGCTGTCAGTTGATTTTGAACATACTTAAGCATCTGTAGTTCAAAATTCTTACTATACTGCTTCTGAAATTATAGTGAATGAACACATTCTTGTTGCTGACCCTTTATGCACATTAGTGTTTCCAGTTGAACTCAGAATTCTATTTTTCTTTCTCTTAGTCTTTGCATCATCAGTGAATTGTGGTATAGAGAAAACCTGCAACTTAATTATTTTACAACTGCTTTTTTTTTTCAGTGCAGTGTTTTCTTTGTAAGGAGAGACTCTTTCTTTATTATATTAACCATATAATGAAAAAATTCATTTGTCTCAATCAACCTGGTTGATTTAAGGTAGGAACTATTGTCTCAACATGCAAGTGTGCAGGGTCTCAGCGCAAGACACTTCCCTCATGCCGGGGTCTCAGTAAAAGATACTTAAGATACACTTTTGATAACTCTGTCCCAAAGCTGTTGATATAAAGAAAACTCTTTCTTAGTTTCAGAATTCTGTGGTGGTGTCTTTTATTGAAAGTGTTGAAATGGTATAGCTGAAGCATTGCTCTTGGGCTTTCCATCTTTCCTCATGTGTTTTAATATCTCATGCTTGTCCTAGCATACTAAGAATATAAAAATCATCTTGAAAGAGTAAATCTTTCTGTTTTCTTCCCCTAAAGTATTAGTGAGTTTTGTTTCTTTACACTGTAATTTAAAATAGTAGGTTATTATTAAATGTTACAACTGGTAACTTATAATGAAAGCCTTCATAATTTTTCATAATCTAGTACTAGAATACTGTGCTTCGTGCTTTTAAAGGTAAAATCTAATGAACTGTTTTGGAAACTAGATCATTGACTTAGAGTGATTATTAGGCTGCCTGTTTAAATAACGTTTCAGACAGAGAGAATAGACTGTCACAGTCCATAGTGGATAATGAAATGATACACAGAACACACTTTAGTGCAGGAGGCCTCACTTCCATATGAAAGACTACACTGCGTTGATACCGTATTTTATCCAGGTATCCCAGAACGATGCTGCTCATTTTCTTTATGTTCTACTTTGACATACACTTTAAGAGAATAGAAGGTGAGGTGTTGAAAAATAACTTGAGTCCTGAAGTTACTTTGGCATGTCATCTGGTTCGAGCTAGGCAGAAATAAAAACAATTTAAAATCTCCTCCCCTGCAAATGTTTTAGGAGTGGAAGTTGCTGACTTTAAGGTATCACATCAGAGCCATTATCCTTTCTCCATTTTTTAAATGTTATTCAAGTCTAAATGACTCCTTTAAGGAAAAAAACTCCAACCCAACTAAACAAAACACACACAATCCCTCATCCCTTTTGCTGCTTTTATTTCTTGTTATAAATAAAGATGTTGTATCCTTAGAAAGTGTGATAACTCCCACTTAGATCATAATGTGCTAAAGTGCAGTGCATGTTTGCTATGATCAACAACAGTGAGAAAGAAAAGGGCTATAAAAAGGAAAATTTGAAGTTTTTAATTGGAATGTGCACTCTTTTCTGAAGTGGTTAATGTTTTGAGTTCTTATGCTAAGAAGTTCATATACTGCTTTCTGAGCATTTTGTCTCTGCCCTCATTTATTGAATTAATTCTTTAATTAGTGTCCTTTGGGATGTCTTCCAGTTGTGGAACTTGTACTAAGATTTCCTTTTACAGAACTTGTGACTTAATATTAGCTGTTTCTGAAGCGAGACACTAACCTCTGTGTGCCTTTTGCAAGTAAATGTTGACAGGCTCATAGGAAATGCAGCTGACGTTAGGAAGCTTGGGTGGGGACTACAAGGAGCTGGCAAATACTACAGGGTTCAGTGCCAGACATGCTGACACAACAGTACTTCACTTGTAAAAGTTTTCTTTAGGCTGCTAATTCTGTCTTCACAGTAACTGGAACCAAAGCAGTGTCTCTGATGCCAAGTCAAAATAGCTAAAGTAACACTTTATGGGAAATTGAGATGCTTTCCATGGCTTAGATCCTCAGAAATATTAGTAAAAAGAGCAAGCTTCTCTCTTAATGAAAGGGTGAGTTATGGACAGTGCCATGTAATGAATGCAGTGCAAAACAAGTCCATCTAACTAGAGTGAGCATGAGAAACAGCTCAAAGAGGGAAAGGCTAGCATTATAAAGTCTCTGTAAATACTGTGCTCTGAGTGATTTATTATCGCAGTTTCAATTCATTTGATTTGCTAGTTCATAGTCATGTTTCATAAGGCACCCTTTTAATAGCTTCCTTTAGCTTTCAAATAAAAATTGTTTTCTTCAAATGTATCTAGACATTGAGAAATGCTATGTGAGCACTTCTACAGCAGTTTGACCACGTCACCTTAAGTATAATGTGTTTTGTGTTGAGTTTATAGTATTTCTGGTCCATGTTAGAGCCTAAGAAATAATAAGGCAAAACTCTGAAGGGGGACAAAAGTGGAATACAGCTTAGGTTTCCTTTGCAGAAGTTCAGGCAGATTATGAGTTGCTGCTACCATGCTGTCTTCAGTTTTGTATGTGGGAGGACTTGCAGGAGGCATCATGGAGAGGAATCTTGGTGGGGAAGACATGCCTGGCTTACAAAATATAAAAACTGCTGCAGTCTTGGTGGAAGGATGCAGCAATATTACATAAGCATATTGGTTTTAGTTTAATTTCATTGTCACCCTTGAATTTTAGGAAGTGCTTCCTTTCATTCCTTAGAGTGCAGGACTCAAAGCAAGTGGTGGAAGAAAGGAGATTCAGATGATTAATTTAATCTGTTCAGTGTTTTTGCAGTGCAGTGTGCCATGACAAGTTAGCTTTAATGTTATTGCCTCTTTTAAGGTAGGCACATGCATTGTGCTCTCCCACAAAAGTAGAAGTTCAGGTAGTAGACTGAAGCAGCTTTGCCTAGAGCAACTGGATGGCAGTATCTTGCATCCATGGGAGACATGGGCTTCTGCTGACTTCAGAATTACAGATCACCTCTGAAGTCTCCTCTGACCTATTTTATCAAGTTAAAATGAAATAAAAGCAATATATGATAATAAGAAAATACTATTTTTAAATCTTGGAGGGGTTTTTTTGAATGAGAACTGTCATATAAAAGAAAAAGTGGATTGAGCAGGTTTTTTTCTGAGATCACTTTAATAATTTTTCATAACATCCTTTATCACTTTGACTGTGCAATGTTGGACATGGATGTCTTTCAGACCAAGATTTGTCTTTTCCTGAAGAGTAGCACTTAGTCCATTTTTAAATCTACAAAATGTAAACTGGTGCTTTCTGAAAGCTATGTAGCAAGTACCTATGTAGCCCATGACTTGACTAAATCAAGCTGTTCAACTCACCATTGATTTTTTGTGTAGTTCTTGCTGGGGATCTGTTCTCATGTGTTTCTGGACATTCTGTAGCACATCTCTGAAATTTACCTTCTGTACTGCCTGATTGCTTCCAAATTATTACGTAGATTTTTGCCCCCCCCAAGTATGTAAATTCTCTTCCTGAACTAGATCCTGTCTTTGCCAGTATGAGTGTACATAGAAAGGCATGTGTGTCTTAGCTCCATAAAAGGGGCTGGAGGACATGTTTGGAAAAGAGATTTAAACAAAAAGTTGTTTTTCACTGAGATAACAACAGATAAACTTTGGTGATCATTGTCTTTATCTTGGTCACAAATTTGTTGAATGAAGGAGGATCTGAGAGATGTTATGGTGACTCTTTGCTTCCAGAGAGAAGTTCCTTTTGTTGAATAAAAATTGTGCAGTATCACTGAAGTTATCTGCTCAGTGTCCAAGATTTGAACAGTCTCAGGGGATGTATTGCTGACATTCTCTATGGCCTGTTAAAGCATTTTTGTTTACAGATCTGTAGTGATCTATTTGCAGTGCAGTGAGACTGCACTTCCTGTGGTTGAATGGTGTTGCTTAACTGTGGTCAGCTAAATTCCTTGGACAGGAGTTGGATTTTTCTAATGTAATGTTGATAGATTTTGCCAACAATAGCTGGCAATGAAGGCAGATGCAAGGCTAGCATAAATTTCTGATGGTATATTACATATTATGAACTCTGTTCTTAATAATTTTCTGCATCATTCTGACAAAAGTGAGCTGTAAAAATGGCTCTGCAATTATCTATTACAACTTCCATACTAAGTCCTTACTAGTAAGCAGGAGTTTTTATGAAGCTTATGGATGGACATTTGCTTTGATTTACAAACACTTTCAGAAACATAGTAGCTGACACCAGTTTTCTTAGACACTGACAAGACAGTTTGAGTATCAAACTTTTTTTCTTTTTTTTTTCCAGATGGAGCAATTGTCAGATGAAGAGCTTGACCATGGTGCAGAAGAAGATAGTGATAAGGAAGATCAGGATCTCGACAAGATGTTTGGGGCCTGGCTGGGTGAACTGGACAAACTCACACAGGTGAGGGAGGTTTCAATCATCTCACAGAATAATTTTTTGTTAGTATTATGTTTCTTTTTAGTTGGATGCCAACTGCTTGATACTGCCACTTGCAGCAAGGCAGACCGTAGCCTGTGACCAGTTCAGTAATCTTTAAAGGTTTATAAATTGGCTTGTTTACCCCATCCTGACATTGTTATATGCATTTTGTGCAACCTGCTAGTTTTACCTATCACAAAGGGCATAACAGTTCCCTCCGAGAATTATAGAATTGGTATTTTGTCCTTATGTCTGTAGAGCAACACGGACTTCAGCTGACAAGAGATAGACTGTGTCTCGAAACATGTGGTTTGACACTGTCCAGCTGTAACAGCATTTATTCGTTGCACCTGAGCAGCAATGAGAAAAAATTGTGAATGCTGCCACTGATGACATAATGAGATACCCTGACACGCCCTCAAGAACTCACCATTGTTCCAGAGTACTCTTGCTACATCAGTGAAGCAGCTGATAGGACATCTTTCAGTCCTTCCTTCTTTTTAGTGCTTTTCCTTTGCTTCACAAGCAGATACTGCATTTTGCATGGTGTGCTGCACTCCTAGGGTGATCAGCTATTTCTTTGTGACTGCCTGCAGGGGGTGTTTCAGCTGTGTGAACTTCCTGAATAACATATTTAATCTTCTCCCTGTTTGTCATGTAGAATTAAGCAGAGGTATGATTAAGTGAAGGTTCATTAAGCTAGAGAAGAGGTTGTTTTTCTCATCTTCATCTTTCCTGAAGACTGAAGGAAAATTGAGCTAATCATATAACAGGATTTCAAATTCAGGCTCATCTTTGTTACTGTCTCTGCCATCAAGTTCTAAAAGTATATAGCGCTATAGGGGGAAACGATTTCTTTTCCTGAGCTCACACATGCAGGGCAGTAAAGAATCCTACCTTCTGAGATGAGTGGAAGAGTGTGACATGAATCTGTATATACTAATTCTTGCTGGTTTTTAACTTACTTTGAAGGGTTTTAATGGTGTGAACCATTTTGGGCTTTGTAAATCGCCTTGAGTGAGGATATTCACAGAGGAGCACAATGGGTCTTAGACCCATTAAACATTGCTTAATTTCAGCTGTTCTGCAAAACTGTTGAGCTTCAATGACAGCAAGATTCCCCATGTAACACATTCCACTCCAGGGCAGAAGCTTGTGATCCTGTCATGTACTTCTTGGGTCAGCAGCTGGATCAGAGTTACCCTACTTATAAAAATCCTGGTATTTATTATAGCAATCATATTTGCCATCATAACATAACAATTCAATGGGTCTTAGGTCCTTTGTTCTCTGCCCGTTTTTTAAAAGGTATGAGCAGCCTGGAAAGATAAGTATACTTTACACGGGGTTTATAGCTACACTGTTGACATGCAGACTTCAGGGTGATGTCTCAGTTTATTGTTGGTCCATGCAAATTTCTTAAAACCTACTAAAAGGTACTTAATGGTAGGACCCACATTATTTGTTTCTTACCTTCATATTGTTGTTCAAGACAGTCTGCAACATAGCCTGACAGTTGCCCTTCTATCTTTCGCAACTACTGAGAAATGACATTTCCCCCCAAAACTTTGAATGGCTTCATGTTGTTCTGTATAAACAAGTTAATGGAGTTGATTTTGTCTCAGATCATTTATTTGGACAGTCATCAAATCTTGATGGGGCTGTTCCAATGAAGTCCCTATAAAGGGAAGTGATTAGAGTAAATGAGATCCAAAGTGCATTCTCCTCTACTTTCAGTATTTGTTGCTATCTATCAGCTGGACTTCAAGAGCACTAGAAGGAAAGGTTTTTGTCCCTGATATCCTTGATCTTTAACTTCTTTTTAGATTTCCTAAATGTTTATTTTTAAGAGATTTAAAGTAAGACCCAGATGCAACTGCTTTTTAAAAGATCTGAAATTGTTTGAGTGCCCATGGGAATAATTTGAATTCACTTTCCCTCTTTAACTCTTGGTCTAACAAAAGTCACAAAATCTGCAGCGTGTGTGAGCAATATTTGGCGTTGATGAAGGGTGTCTTAACATTTATTCTGCTTAAGTTATTCTGCTATATGGTGCAGGTTATATGAAAAAAATTTTACCTTGCTTCTCATAATTATTGAGAATTAAGCTTTTGGTGCTGTTGCAGTTTTTAGCAGTTCTCCAAACTGCTGGTTTAGCAGTTATGGAGAATGTGCTCAGATAATGGTGGGGGCATATCACATGTGTGTCCAATGATCTGCAATAACTTTAATAAAGCCAGTAAAACACGGTTGGTGTGCTTTTCACCAGAATATATTTACTTCACAGGAAATCTTTTGTAGCAGTCTGTGGGTTTGGTCTGAAGGAACGGGGCCTAACTTGCCTCTTCTGTCTCCAGTTTCACTGATGTCTCTAGGGTTATAGATTTTTTTTTTT
>VXBC01012570.1:1689144-1733458 GCA_013399945.1 Ploceus nigricollis | reverse complement strand
TTTTTTTTTTTTTTTAAGTCCAGGCCAAGCTGAGGAAAGAAGGGAGCTCAGGAAGAATAAACATTAGGGGAAAAACTCGTGCATTTGATCTTGTTAACAAAGGCTTGACTAAAGATGCAGAAAATTAACATAAAAAGTTTAGGTGAGAAACTTTATTCTGTTGAAACTAGAAGATGCTTTTCCTTCAGGCAAACATATCTTTAGGAACTCTTTATCAGTACAAGCCTTGCCTAATTTCAGATGTTCTGCAGGCCTGTTGAGCTTCAGTGACAGCAAGAGCTGGATTCCCTATGTAACACATTCCACTCTAGGGCCAGCAGCTCCTGACCCAGCTTCTTGGGTCAGCAGCTGGATCACAGTGCCCTACTGCTTGCTACTTAAAAAATCCTGGTATTTATTATAGTGCTATACCCATATTAGCCATCATAACATAACAACTCAGTGTATTGGTTAGGAAGAGTTTCTTTTTCTAACCTATGCTAGTTTTCCTAAAAAAATGTGCCTTACACAAACTGGCTAGGTTGGTTTTCATAACTTAATGTTATTCACAGGAAAGACTATTGAAAAAAAAATCTGAATTTAGTGAATTTAAATCTCTGTTAATAAAATAGGATTCTTCATTGAATGTTTTTAAGCACTTATGCCATGATTATGCTCATAAGCTAATGGTGGTTATCTTAGACCGTATTTTTGACTCTTGTCCCAGTGTGAATGTTATGCAGGTTCATGCAGAGAGATAGTTACAGGTAAGGCAGCTGTCTGTTTCAAAATCAGCTAGTGTCTAATACCATTCAAAAAAGCATTTGGAAAATGCTTCTATCCTTTTGATTCTGGAAAAAAGCAGAATGTGTTTAACAACTTTTCTTCACTGCATATCTGAAGTTAAATCTCTGTAGTATGACGATGTTTGTTTTCAGTCTAAAGCCTGAAAAACAGGGGTGCTTTTATATATACCAGTAACTTTTGAAAAATTTCTCTTAGAGAAAATTAATTCTCATTCATCTTAAGGAATTGGACAAGCAAATCGCTGTCAAAATTTTTTTTGCCCTTTTTTTGATCTTTTTCAGAGTTTGGATGCAGACAAGCCTGTGGCACCAGTGAAGAGGTCACCTCTCCGCCAGGAAACCAATCTTGCCAACTTCTCATATCGCTTCTCCATGTACAATTTGAATGGTTTGTTGAATTATTTACCACATATTGTTTAGGAAAAATACTAGTTTAAGAAAAAAACCTATTCCAACTATAAATTAAAGTATTGTAAAATATACGAAAATTTGAATACACTTATAGCTGAGGTAAGAACATATTTGCTGAAGGCACTGCTTTCTGGTGTCCTTTTTTTTCAAGTATTTGAGTCTCCTAAAGCATTATCTTTTACAACACTTAGTATTTGAAAACTGTAGTGTAGTATTTGTATAAAAAAGCTTGTTCTGGGATCTGGTCTCATGAAAGAATCACTTGATGTGTATCTGTTAACCGGAAAGAAAGAGCATCTTGCTTTACGGAACAGAATGCAGGAATATAGCTACAGAATGCTTTCAGGATAAACAGAAGGAAACCTTAATTTAAAGGTTTGAGTTTGTATATAGTATTTTTGTTTTGGTTTTGTTTTTTTAAAGCTGTTTCATTGCTTTAGCAGAAAATGCTTAGCAAAACATCTGCGCTTTTTCTAAAAGTGAGGCATGATAATACGCAAATGTGTTTTTGCATTCCGTTCACAGGAAAGCAGTTTAAACTTTTCAGATGTAATCTGAACATTCATAGACTTCTTTTGCTGACAAATGAGTTTAACCTAAATAGTGTGAAAGTTGCACTGGTCAAGGATAGTAGTGCAAATGAATTTTGGTTCAGCAGTGCACAGACATTTTGCACTACAGATGGGAAAAGAAAATGCTGCTTCCTTTGCTCTCTTAACTATTAGATTTGATAACACAAAGTGAGGCATTGCAAATGAAATAACTGCACATACTGACTACTCTTGTTCGTTGCAGAAGCCCTGAATCAGGGGGAGACTGTGGATCTGGATGCCCTCATGGCTGATCTCTGTTCCATAGAACAGGAGCTCAGCAGCATTGGCTCTCATTCAGCAAACAACGCTGCAGTGAAACGCCTTGCCACGGAACCCAAAACTCAGAAACCACCTGCTAGTCGACCTTCGACTAAGCACAGCAGCGTGAAAGGATTGTCCTCCTCTGCTAAGGTGACTAAACCATCACATGCCAACGTGTCTCTGGATGACATCACTGCACAGTTAGAGAAGGCCTCTTTGAGCATGGATGAAGCAGCCCAGCAGTCTGTTGCAGAAGACACCAAGCCAGTGGTTACAGCCCAGCACAGGAGGACAGCATCTGCTGGCACAGTGAGCGATGCTGAGGTGCGCTCCATCAGTAACTCCTCCCGTTCCAGCGTGACCTCAGCAGCTTCCAGCATGGACTCCTTGGATATTGATAAGGTGACGAGACCTCAGGAGCTGGACTTGACATCACAAGGGCAACCAATCACTGAGGTAGGATGTCACTAATTCAAGATTTTTGTTTGGTTTGGGTCTTCCTCTTCAAACTTAGACCTCATTCCCTGTGCTGACACTCACAGCTAAACATCTACAGTGCAGTGGGGTTGATTGAACTGCTCATGTTGTAGCTACTTCTTTCTCTGGTTTTGGTTCTGTCTGCAAGGAAACTTCTTATAAAGAATGTGTTTAGGTTTTGGTTTTTTTAGGAGCTTTCCCTGTCTCTTCCTCCTCTCAAGCCAATCATGCATTTTAATGTTTTTATTAGTTTATTATTAGTTAATATTTTTATTCCCAAGTAAATATCACATATTGCCTTTAATTTAAATCTGAGGAGTGCACAGCTGTGAAAAAAAGAAAGCACAATTGACAAAATTCTATTCCTCTTACAGTGCAGTTAGTACCTGAAACATATGGAGCAATCTACGGGTGTCTATCTGGAGCTATACTATACCAGTAATTTGCTGCTACTTAATACTCTTGTTTAATGTATGACAGGAGGAGCTCTTTGAAGCAATACACAATGCATAAGAGCAACTGGGCTGCAATACAACATTAGCAGATATTAATTTGGGATTTTGATGCTTTGACATTGACTAATTAGAGAGGAAACTTCAGTAAGAACAGCCAGTTTGGTGAACATTGCAAATGCTGGTGACTTGAGAGAAAATGTGGAAAACGTTCCAGTGAATTTTGAGAACTTAAACTTAGAAGTTCTCTTGTAGAAATACTCTCTGAAACAGAAATCAGATCTGTTAAAATGTCAGTTGTACTAATATGCATGTTCTCTTTCATGAGAGAAAACTGGAACAAGCTGAGTTTATTCTAATCAATAATTAAAACAAATCTGAATGGGCTGTACTGAAAGCATGGTTCTACACATCTGTGACAGAAGTTTATCTGATGTAAAGTGAATGATGCAGGCTTTTCAGTCTTATGATCAACTCATTGAGGTCACACTTTGATTTAAATCTTCATTTGAAGTAGTGAGAAATGAATGACAGTTTAGGTCAACTTTCTTTTTGTATAAAAAGTTTGCGTTCAGTATGCTTTTATTGGAGATTTCCTATTGAGTGAAGCAGAACAGAAATGTGCCCTTTGCTCTTTGGAAAGTTAGAATGCAAACCTTTGCATTATTGCTGTAGGCCTAAGTGTTCAAGCCCAGCCTATGACAGTCATTGATTATTGTTGTTTGTTTGAGAATCATTTTCTTTTTATGGTATGATAAGGCTTATTTTTGGTTTGTTGTTTTTGGGTAGGGTTTTTTGGGGGTTTTTTGTGGGGTTTTTTTGGGGGTTTTTTTGGTGTTTTTTTTTTTTTTTGCATATCCAGTTGTTATTCGTGATTATATGTCTGTCTTTATGATGTAGAAAGTTAGGCAGTCTTGCATTTTTGTCTCTTCTCAGGCTAAAAAGATGACTTTTGTCAGTTAGTTGCTCTAGCTTGCATAGCATAAGAAAAGCATGGATGTTGCATTTTTTGATTTTTAATGCAAGGTGTTTTCTGCAGTTCATCTTCCAGGTCTCCCTCTAGATTCTCTCTTTTACTTTGGGAGTTATATGCTTGAGGCGCCAGTAAAATTGTCCTTCTTGTCTCCCAGGTTTTTTCAATCCTTTGTGTCATGAGTAATCAAGAAACCACCTGCTGCCCTTAATTACCTTGATGTTGGTGAATCAAGGGACAGAGATCAAGAAGTTGCTTTGTCTTCACGGGAAGCTAATCTGTATTGCTGCAAGTGTTGCAGTTGCTGTTTCAGTAGCTTTCTGAGCTCTTGGCCACTACCTGCAAGGCCCAAAATCGTCCCCAGAAGCTTTTCTCAAGCACATGTGAGGGCTGCCTTTGTACAAACGCAGTGATTGCTCCTCATATAAGAATGTGGCTATTGTTTCTCTGCCCAGATAAGTTGATAAGAATGATTGATTGCTTTGAGGGAGGTAACCAGAAAGTGTCAGTAATTTGAGATCCAGATTCTGCTCTCCTCTTGAGAGCAGAAACCTCTGCACTCATTAACCATGCTGTTTGCTTTGACTCTATCTCTTCTTTTTAATTTCAGTAGCCTGAGGAAGGTGTTCAATTCTGAGAAATTGTCCCTACCAATTTACAGAATTGATATTCAGCTATTCAGTATTAAAATTGTTACGTGATGGGATGGGACTTCTTACAGAGAAGTAAGTTTCTTCTCATCACTGGTGAATAGGGAAAAGGAAATAACTTTTTTTTTTTGAGTTTGTGACAGATTTTGTGGTGGTGTTTTTTAAATGAATTTAGCTTTTAAATGGATTCTTTGGAAGAATCATTGGGTATCAACCAAGCTGTTTATTTCCTATGTCATTCATTTAGTGCCCAAAATCTAGTTTAAGGGATTATTAATCCTTTTGGCTAGATTGTGAACCAAAACACCTTTTACTAGTAGGGCTGAATTGTATCATCCCACCCACACAGTTGACTCAATGGTACTGTTTCTAATAGAAAACATCCCTCTGAGGAAATAGCCTTTGAAGAAGTCTTAATGGCCATATAGGGGAAAACCCCAACAGTTTTCATGCAGAAAGGGGAGAGGCTATTTATTCATTGTCACAGCAGATCTGTTTTGAGATTTGTTATTCTGAAGTAGTGCTTCAAGTTAGCTCTTTTCTTTTGCCTGTCTTCCTTGAGACTGCCTGTAGGTGAGCTGACCTTTAAAATTTTTCTTTACTTCTGTGGCTCTTCCGAAAGAGGTCAGTGTCTTGGCAGCTCTGCCCTTTTGACCGATACTTTGTCTTCTCCAGGCAGTATAGGTACTTTAAAAAGTCATTCTTTCTGCTGCAACTTCATGTTATGCTCTTCCTGAGTAAAATGGAAGACAGTTTTGATGGGAGGAAATGCTTGTCTGAAAAAGGAAATTAGACTTTGCAGTTATAAACTTCAGTGTTCTATCTTAAAAAAATACTTCTGCTCTGTATTTAAGAGCTCTCTAACTTGGCAGTGCAGGAAAATCCTGTAAAAGAAGAGTCATGTACTGGCCCACTGAAGGTGTGTGTAGTCTAGTGTACTGTCTGGCTGGTAATAGAGACCAATATTACCAAAAAAGGCTGCAATTCCACAGCCACGAGAAATGGGATGATATGACTTCCTTTCCTCTCATCCTTCCTTCCTCACGGTTCTTTCCTTACACTCTCATCTCCTCCCTTGTCCCAGCTTTGGCACTTAACTGGTACTTAGTACCCTAAAACTTTGTGTTTCTATTCTAGATCTCATTCTGTGTTATTTAGGTGAACTGCAGAGGCTCAGAGGACTGGTGCACATTAGGGGGGTTGTAGCCAGGGACTGGAGGCTAGAAGGGAGAGCAGGAACTCACTTGGTGGTGGTAATTGATTATTCAGAGCTTCTTGCCTGAGTATTTGGACAGGCATCTAAATGTATTGTCTTCCTCTTCCTCCTAGCAGTCTGTGCTGTAGACAATTTCTGGGGTTGCAGATATATCAGCATGATGACAGATGATAACTCTCAGTGGTCATATTGGCCAGGACTGTCTTTGTACTCATTCTGAATTTGTCTTTAGATCACTTTCAGGGGAGTTGACTGGAGTTCCTTGGTTGTCTAAAATTGTGAGTTTGTTAGTTGTCATCATGGTTTATTTTCTTCCTTTCCTCCTTTCCTTTCTTATCACTATCTCTTTAGACATTGTGAATGTTGATGTTTTCAAAGACTATCACTTTGTAGTCTTAAGACCTTGTCTTGGTGGTACTAAGTGTTTTCTGACTGCACTTCTGTTCTTGTCTTCAGTCTCCCCTTAAGTATTGTTGAATAAAAAGAAAAGTTGTCTCCATCCCACCCTAACCCCATAATTTTTTTGCTAAATTGAAATTTGTCTTTGACAAAATGACTTCACAGATCCTTGCTTGAACAGTATTCTTTCTTAAATTGATAGGTTGTATTTTGTTTTCCATGCTTTTAGTTGTGTAATGAGTGGTGTGCACCTTAAAATGTTGTTTCTATGGGGGGTTACTTTACTTGTATGTAGACCAAATTAGTGAAGTAATAGCATGAGTTGAAGGTAGGGGAAATGATATCTCTGTGACTAACTTGTTGCCTCCGCCCACATTATCTTTTTAATCTTCCTTTGGTCTCTCTGCCAGCAAGAAGTTGTCTCTGTTTTCAGTGAGCTGTGCTAGAGTAGAAGGAGGAGAGAGAATAGAGAACTGTGTTGATGATGCTTGTGTAGCTGTGCGTGTCTGGCAAGTGAAAGGCTCCATTCATGGGCAGTCATTGTTACTGTCCTGTTACACACTCAGTGAAGAGGTTGCAGATAAGTTTGAAGTCTGCCATCTGGTCTGGCTCAGTTCAGCATCACCCCCCACCCCTCTTTATGTCTGTAACCCAGTTTGCACAGCTGAGAAATTCTGCACATACAAAGATAATGCAAAATGTAGCTGGTAACACTACACGATTTAATTGCATTTTATTTTTTAGCTTTTACATAAACTCATTGTAGATTTATACTTTGATGCATGAGAGGTAAAAATCATGAGAAGAAGAGAGTGGCCAGTGCAATAAAGCCACATGGTTTTTGCTTCACTTGACAGAGAAGGCAGTGTAGAGTAAACATTAATGTTTTTTCAGGGTAAAAAAGGGATCTTTGGAGGCATGACAGTTAGTAGCAATTGTCATGTAAGCTCAGCACACATAAATAAATCTGTACTTGCTAAAAGATCCTCTGGGATAAAATGAAAAACTTGAAATGGACATAAGGGGATAATAAAGTTTGTGTTTCATAGCAATTTTGCTATAGTTCTTACATGGACATGCCAGCATTTCATTTGCCTGTGCAGTGGTGGAACACAGAAGCTTTGGTACCCATTTAGAATTATTGAGAGTCATGTTTTATGTGGGATTGCTAAGTGTTGCTATATATGAAAAGGCAGTTAACTTAATGTGTGCAGACAAATAAACTGATGATATATATGGTCTTTGTTAGGCAACGGTGTCTTAAAATAGAGTTGGACTGCTGAATCTCATCTGTTATTTGTAGGTGGTTTAAAGAAGAGTTGTGGTCTGTTTTAGCTCTTGCAGGAATAGAGCATTATTGGCTTTTGTATTTTGGGAGCTTGAAGTTTGAGTACTTTTCCTTATGGTCCACGTGTTGTGTGGTTAGCAGATGTGAAGGATGTTAGACTCCAATTTGTGAGAGTAGTCACAGATAAGCAACAAGTAAGGCATGGCAGAAGTTTGGTTTATATTTCTTCTAAAGACTTTAAAAAAAATAATTTCATTTTCTGCCAGATGTGTTATGTCCTTAGTTTAGAACACAAAATCTATTCTGGAGCATTTCCAGTTCTGTTCTTCCTAAGCTGAAAATAGTCAATGGAAAGACTTAATTTGAAACACAATTACACCATTTCTTCCTCTTTCTTTTTTTCCAGTTGTTAGTCACAAAGTGTTCTTTAATAAGTCAGAAATAAGGGAAAATTGTGCTTATCTGTCATCCTGAAACATTACTTTGGCTTCCAGTTGTGTTGGCATAAGAAGTGTGAGCCATCCATTTTTCAAGTATTTTTGAAATACATGTAAAATGACTCCTCATTTTCCAGATTTTTGGAAGCTTTCAAAGCATTCTCTGAGATAAACATATGATTTCATAAAATATAAACAATATTTATGTATTTCAAATAAATAATCAAATGTGCTTGACTATGCATAATCATCACATAATGCACTAGAAATCAAGGATTGCTAATACACTTTTCCCAATGCCTGCAAACCAGCACATAAACTTTTTTTCACGTTATACTTACGGAATCTGCAAAGCAAATGATAGGAAGCGATAATTTTAATTTTTTAAAGCATTTTCAGTTGAGATCCAAAGGAGGCATTTTAAAAGTTTTGTTTACTGCACATCATGGAATGGTAGGTTTCAAAAATTGGGGTGAATAGATTTAAAATACATGAAAGGGAAGCAAGAATTTAAACATTATCCTTGCATTGGTAAATCTTGATTATCCACTCAGTGTATCTGACTTATTTTATAGCTATGGACCTAAAATTTATCCTGTAACTTTTCCATGTAGGAGATAACTAATTGAAGGGTAGCAGAAACCATAAAACATGTAAGAGTAGTTTCTCTTCAGTCAGCTTTGCCTCGCACTGATGAGTAAGCTTTAAAGTTCCCTCCCGGGAAGGAACAGGAAAATGCACAGTGTAATGTATGTCTTGTTTGACACTGCTGGCTGGCAAGGCTGGTATCCACTCAAAAATTACAGTGAGGGCGTACTTTGTTAGTGTAAGTGTGAACACCAAAGGCATTGGCTCTAAATACGCCTAAATACACTGTTCTTTGGGGTTTTCTGTGAGGTTGGAGTCTTCTGTGGACAAGCAACTGAATGACTCATTCTGCTATCCTAAATGCTGGGTAAATAAGCACACTTAAAAATTAATCTCTTTGTTTTTATGCCTGTTCCATTGCACTTCAAAAAAATACTTGTCTTTATGAAGGGTTTCTTGAGGAAAAAACTGTATCATTAATACAGACAAGCTAAGAAAATGGTTGTTTAGAGGTTCTTTCTCTTACTAGATTTGTCTGCAAGAGAAAAAATACCTTAGATGAATGACCAGATAAATCTAGGCAGTAGACTCTTGGAACTACCCACTAGACTTGAGTTGAGAAATCAGAAGTCTTGCTTTATGATGTTACCAAACTTTGCTGAAAGCGTGCTGCAGGGGAGTTGTATGCATTGGTTGCAATTTCCAGTAAAGATATCACTCTACTAGTGTTGGTTAATTATGGACACAGCCAATTGTTAATTATAACACAGCCAATTTCCTTGTGGATACACCATTCTGCTTAAAACAAATTTCTTTACTTTTTCTGCAACATTTGATTAGATTTGAGATGTGAAATACTAAATCTGTAGGAAGTTAGAAACAGATTACTTGTTTGTCCTTGTTTCAGATTGCCAAAAAAGAAATTTAAGACAGATGACAAAAATTAAGAACACGACCACCAGCTGTGGAACATTAAACTCTTAACAAGAGGAAAGAATTTGTTGTTTGCCTCAGTTATGTATATTCCTAAACTATAGTGTGAAAACTAGGGTTTGTGGGGTTTTTAAAGGAGTTTGAACCCCCCAAAAATAAGACTTCGTGTTCTGGAGAAGCAATTGAGAACTGGCCTTTTAGCTGTGTCAGTTTTGAGCATGCTGTTTCAGTTTGTTATACCATAATATAGTATTTAGTGTTTAGTTCATTGTACTGTAATAAAGGTCTACAAATACAAAGAAAAGCCTTTGTTTTTAGTTAACCAAATGTACAGCTTTGGTTAGTTTCCTGTGTTGGACACTTACTAGTCTTATTTTTGCAAGTTATTCAATATATTAGACCAGCCACATCAATGCCTTGCTTTATGAATGCAGGTTTTATTTCATTCATGTGGCTTACCTGCTTTTAACAAATAGGGTAGATTTGTGACTTTTAACTCCTCAGCTGTGTATACTCATTCTCTTATAGTGATTGATCTTTGGATGGTGTTATGTCTACAGTCATTTTGGGCAGAATTTAAAGTTTAGAAGTCAACAGCCCTAAAATCAATTTTTTTTTAATACAGTTACTTCTTAGAGTATAAGGTAGTAGATTCAAACTAAATTATAGCTTCAATTAAAGATATATGTACTCTTGTTCCTTAGGTTTCTTAGCTGCTTTGTTTTCTGTGCTACAGGTAGAGCCCAGAGATAAAGTCTCTGATATTCTGTAGGAATCAATTAGTCATAGTCAGAGGTTTTTTCCCTTTCCTGTTTAGATCTTCCACTCAGTGCACCTTTTTTTAGACTGATCAGACAACGATTTTCTGTGAAATTATACTCCATATTTTTTCTTGGAGTTTTCTTGAAACTTCCTTCCTGCAGACAAACTGTATTTGAGATTTCAAGTTTGGTTTATGCAGTTTAGATCCATGCTACTGATGAATTGGGCAGCCTTACTCGTGTTGGAGCTGTTGTTTATGCAGCTGCCTAGTGATTTGGAGCAGCTCTCCCTGGAAAATAATCCTTGTGAATTAGTTGTTCGTTGGTCCATTGGACCACATGGTCAAAATTATAGCTGTCCATACAAGAGATGTGAGAGCACATAATTGGGGGAATGACAGGACTACATCTTTCTTGCAGCAATTTAGTCTTAAATTTCTAAAAAGCAATAGTGAAATGAAGCTTCAACTGAGTGTTCATCAGATTTTGCAATCCTTTCTGTCCTGTTCTGTTTTAAGTAACTGGTATTCAGCAGGGGAGAATCCCAGCCTGGCCTGGGAGGTGATGGACTAGCACTGAGTGCACCTCATGCACACAGAGCAGCAGTTTGTTCATTTGAGATGTCCGCAGACATGTTACTTAAATTACAGTGAATTTCAACAAAGTCTATCAGGACTGGCATGAAGTTATAAACATCCCTAGTATTTAATAAATACTTGCTGTAAGATTTAATTTTTTCTTTTTAATCCAGTTGCCCACAGTGATATGGAGTCACAGGAGTCCTAGGAGGCAGGGTTGTCTACTCTTGAGCACAGAGTAATTGCTCCAGGTTCTCCCTTCCCTTGTCTGGCTCCGACATGTTTTGCAGCAGCTGGGCACTGCAGCTTAAAGAAGACTGCTGTACTCTCCCACCATGGACCCAGACATTCTTGATCTTGGCCTGACTTTGATTCAAGAGTAAGAGTGTGCAATCCAGCTGAAGGGTTGGCCAGTGCTCTGTAAGAGATTGCAGCCTCGAGGTTTTATTAATTGTGATGCTCCAGGCTTCACTGAGATTTAGAGACTACAATTTTAATTCTGAAGGCTTAGTCTCAGACAAATTTAGCTATATTCTCATGGGGAAGCACAAAGCAAGACTTAGATTATTAGCAGGAGCATTATCTGTTTCATTGTCAAATGTACGGGGGTCTTAAACATCTGTATTTTAAATGACACACATCTTCCCTTCCTTTCTTGGGAATACTTTGTTTAATGTAGATGACTAGTAATCACCCTGTAACAGTGTCCAATCATGAAAATTTCTCTTAGTAGTATCATTTGACAAAATTTTTATAAGCAGCTCTAGGATGACCCTGCTTAAGCAAGGGAGGTTGAACCGGATGATCAACTCTGGTCCCTTCCAACCTTACCCGCTCTGTGATTCTGTGGAAAAACATGTTGTGTGCAAAGGGTCAGGCAGCTCTGTTACCCAATGCTGCTGCTTCAGTTTCTCAGTGCCTATTTTCCTTTTCTGAGGTTTTAATAAGAATAAACTGTAACCCCTTTTGCAACAATTTTTTTCTAATAGCTAATCTAAACCGCCTCTGGTGCAACTTGAGGCCTTTTATCTTGTCCTATCTCTTGTTACTTGCGAGAAGAGACTGTCACCCACCTGTCTACACCTCCTTTTAAATGGTTGTACAGACTGATAAGGCATCCCCTGAGCTTCTTTTTTTGCTAGGTTAAACAACCCCCTTTGCAAAGGAAAGCAGGAAATTGATATTTTCAGTTAGGTGTTTATCATAGTGTGTCCATGGGAGTAAGTTCCATATGAATACATAATCATAAAGAGATTGGAAAAAAAATTTCAGTCCTCCTTCTCCATCTTTGGGTCAAAATTACAAAAATAATTTTAGATCTTTAATTCTTGAGTTCTCTTTTTGAAACAGTGGATTCTAATTCTTGAAGCTGGAGTCTAAATAATTCAGTGTAGGGATGTAGTTGAAAGGAAAGCTATAGTAATCTTTTCAACAAAGTTTTGCAAGCATATATCTCTCTATTGAACACTGTATACTTCAGTTTCCCTGATTTTTAGTTTGTTTTTTAGGGATGGAGAATGCATTTTAAAAAGGATTTTGCAGTGTTTCTCAACTGTGATATTAAATCCAAAATAATGGCACAAGAGTGCCACCAGCTGGTTTAGTTAAACATGTGTATTTATTAACTGTTAAAGAGTTTTACAAGAAATATGGCAAGATAATTACATGCACAAGTCCTCAGTGTCCTCTTATTGCCTTTTTTCTTTGGTACTAAGGTAAGTTATTCTGCTGTACAAACCTTGAGCGAATGATGTCTTTGAATGTACAGATAGTATTTAACAAGAAAGGAAGTTTTCTATTTAACATGATTAAGGCATTAGAACAGGAAGATAAAATACTTCAGAAGATCACTAGGTCATCTTTCTTACAATTCCCACCCCAGTTTTTGATCATTATTTGTAAACTGTCAGTGTAAAGAACATATGTGACACCTTTGAGACTGTATTGTACTGTTTTTAAACTCTGTATGCCTGTTTTCTCAGCCCTTACGTTAAAATCAGAGGAATTTCATACAACTCAGTCTCTTAGTGATGAGACTGAATCTTTCTAAATTGATCCCACTTTTCTGTTCTAAGTGATCATCAAACATAATAAGAAAATAGATCAGTGTTCAGATTTTGCAAAAATATGCAAGTGGAATTGAAGAAAGGAGGCCATGTATAATACAGCATCTTACTTGTGAACCAGTGGGCTGCTACCATGGCAAGATGGGCTACATAGCCTTCATGTTTCAGATCTTAGCTAGGCAGCTCAGTTTATCACCTCTTCTTGAACACTATTCTTAAAATCCAGCCATCAGTTCTTGTCTGTAAAAAATATGCTTGGTAATTCAGTGATAGTTTAGAAATAATTTCTGTTTGGGGTTTTTTTGGAAACTGACTTTCAGCTCAAGACCTCTTTAATCTCAAGAATTGAAACAACCCATTGAATATTACATAATGGAATTGACAAGGATAATAGGTGAGAAAATCTTGAGGTTTTCACCATCTAGAGCATTACTGATTGGTTAGTTTAGTGCAACAAATTATATTCTGAAAATCTGAAAGGTATTTTCATTTTCCTGGTAGCCTGTCTGTTCTATCATGTTTAGAATACATGCTTTGTAGGTATAGGTTTGGTGATGGGTATAAAAATATTTCAGTATTGAAAAAACTATCTCACATAAGCAGCTGCTGTGTATTTAAGTACTGTCTTGAGTTTCCTGAAAACACTGAAAGGCAATTTTCAACAGCTGGTCCACGAACGTCTGGTATTTAGATCTGAAGGTAGTGGATGTTACATTTCTGTCTTCAAAGAAAGGATACAGGAAATCTTTGATGTCCATAACATAATTTGGAACAAAACTTTAGTCCATGTTCTTATAAACATCAAGACTAGCTGTCTTTGCTGAATGAACTGCACATGAGCACTAATAATTTTTTCGAGCTAAGAACGTCAAATTCTTAAGTGTTAATGATAATTTTACTCAAATCTAGTTTTCTATGTTGTTGATTATCCTCAGCAGCTAAAGTTTGTTCAGAGACATTAGTAGCCTTATTTATTAGGTTTTGTTACTTCAGATATTTTAATCATATCTGAATTTTTGTAAGTAAAATTGTTTTTGCAGAAAATATTTTTGTGCATGGATGTTTTGTCATCCCTTGAGAAAGGTATACATTTAATTTTATAGAAAGCTAGTTTTCCAATCAGCACTTTTTTTTTTAGTATTTTGAGGATTTTTTTAATTATTAAACATCTGTGGTTTTCAATGTGACTTGGAATGGTTGGTGCTAGGAATTAAAATAAGACACAGTTTAAAACAGTCATCGTTGGCTGCTTCTACATGGTATAAAATGGTTTTCCTGGCTTTGATAAGTTTTCTTTTCATTATTTTTCACTGTTCAAGTTTTTAAACTAGGTTGAGTTCCTGCAACTTAGTCTGGTCCATATTATGAGGAAGGACTAAACCAGAAGTGAATAGCTTCCTATGCATTGTGTTAAAGTTGTCTCCAAAAGAAGTGATTTTGGCATGGAAATGCTGTAAACATACTTGGTACCTGATGGTAGGCTTCATCTTTGCTTGTTTTAGGGAAAGAAGAGTACTTTTTGAAGATTATATAAAGAAACAAACTGAGTGACTTTTGGGCTACAGTGTTACTGCCTGTCTCAGCTTCCTGGTGTGAAGTCTTGTAGCACCATTTATATTGAGAGATTCCATGTGACAAAAGGAAACATCGTGTTGCCTCTTAAGAGTCCTCTTAAAGCCCTGTCACTTTTCCTTCCTGGATGCTCACTGGGCCTATGGTATTTTGAGTTCTGCCTGAGTAGTAGTGATGCTGGATTAACTGGAAATCCTGAGTGGAGTCTGGCTCCCTAATAATCATTTAAAATATCAAAGTAAAATTGTTGGTTTTAAAATTCTTCTAGTGACAGGTCTCTTTTAATAGAAGTTTTTAACATCTGCTAGTGTCTGTTAAGTGAATGGGTTTTTATATGTATAATGGAAATAACTTTAACAAGCTTTTTCATTTACTGCATTTGCAGTAATAATTTTATACAAAACCTTATAACAAGGTATGGCTGTTACTAGTGGCTGGATTTCAAGAAAGCTATACTACACATAAAAAATACAACTTAAAAAACCCCAGCATTGAGTAGAAGTAAAGAATTGTAGGTAGCTTTTGGACTGTGCACATGTTGTATACTTTTTGTGTTTGCCTTCCATGAGTGCTGACCTAGAGATATGTGATCTTTCAGAGAATTTGGTAAATTAGGCATAATTCTTTTGACTTAGTGTTATTCATGTTGAATTAGCTGCACGGAGTATTTTAGTGGCTGCAGGAATTAAATACTCTTTGAGCACTGTTACAATCTGCTTCTACAATTTCATGCTTAGTATAAAGGACTGCATGGTATTCTCTTCTCTGAAGTTGTTGTCAATTTTGATGCTTCCATTGTATTTCAGACTACTTTTACATTCCAACCACATTTAATTCTGGTTATGTGACAATTTGAGAAAAACCTTTAAACTGAAAATAGCCCTTATAAGAAATGATGGCTTGTACTGGAGAAGCAGTCAGCTTACCGCAGCAGGATAGAAAAATGCGTGGCATTGCAGGAGTGGGAGGGGCACGTACTAGCTTATGGAATTGGAATTGGTTTTATATCCTAGGTGAATCTAAGGTGAGGCACTGGGGGAGAGACAACTTTGTTGCTAGAGCTTGAGTTCTCATTGTTGTGATAGGAGCAGGTAGAAGGACAGATGCTTTTCATGGTGGAAGACTAGTAATGTTTCCCTAGGAGTAATTAGTGTTTTGGTTTTCCTGGATTTCATTGCTGTTCTTTTTAGTCTAGTGAAGTACCTGGGGCAGAAAAGTAGGTTAGTTTGTTTGGCAAGATCAGGCATTTATATTGTCAGAGCTTTGATATGCATTTCAAGTCCTTAAGTAGAGAGGAAGAGTGGGCTATTTAGATCCTCTGTGTGAACCATTGTGATTGTACTATCTAGAAAAAAATAATAAAATATTTATCTTCCCCCAAACAATGGAATATTCTAGGAGCAACATCTGTTTACCTCAAAGCTTGATGTTTGAGCTGAAGTCTTTCTTTGAAATAGACTAAATAGACTAAACTTTAAAACTGGATTGTGAATGTAACACATTGTTCTAAAATGAAATTTAATTTGTTATCTACTAGTTTGTGCATGCCAAATATTTTAAAATTTTTATGTGCGTGTAGTTACTGTTTAGCTGAGCTATAATTTCTAGAACTTGGCCTTTCCTGTTGCTTTGCTACTTCTGCTCATTCTAACTTTTGAGTATGTGCAGTACTGCAGAATTTGTTATCGGGTAGGAAGAAGCCATGCACAAAAAATGTCTGGAAAAGAGCTGTTGCCTTCCTGTTTCTAGGCATGTTAACTCTGCGGCTCCAATTCACGTAGGTAGTTATCATCACACTGGTTGGTGTTCCACATTTTACTGGCCAACCCCTATTCCCATAAAATAGCATTATCAAAGTTTCAAGTGGCTATTATGTTGTAAGAAAGATATGACATTCCCATTTTTGGGTAGAAGTTCCTTAGTGGAGATAATGTAGTTAAATACAAGATAACAGCAGCCGAGATGACTAAGACAGGAAGAAGGTTAATTGGCCTACCTTGACCTTCTCTCTGTAGGAGAAATATTCTCCAGCAAATAGTATTTCCTTTAAGGAGAGATTCAATATCCTGTATTTATCCTGACACTATTGTTGACTTACAGGCTAAGATAGAAGGTGACTAAACTCTTAAGGAAGAGGCTGCAAGTGTACATTGTCGTGTTCCTTCTACTGCAGTGCTCCATTCACCAAGAAAGTGATCCATGTTAATTAGTCCACGATGACTGACAAGAACTCTATGAAGAAACTCTTAAAAAAATTTCCTTGAACTTGTTACTGGATTTTTATATATACTTTTGGGGTTTGGACTGAGTCAACCATTTTATTCTGCAAGTTGTATAGCAGTATGTTGTAATGAGACCATCCTAAACTGACTCTGTGGGAAGTTACAGCCTCTGTGTAAAAAAGGATACAGTTCCGTATGACTGTGAATAATTATACCAGGTATTACAAAGCTTCAGCAGTGTGGTTTGAGCTAGGCAGCACTCCTGTGTGTCTAAATATGATGTAAATACAGACAGTAATTAATATGCAAGCAGAAAAATAATTTTCTCTGTAGTATAACCTATGTCTATATTAGTGGCTAAATACCAAGGTGGAATTTTGGCTGGAGCCTAGCTTTAACTTCAAATGCTGTGTAGAGTATTCCCTGAGGTGTAACTTTTAAAGCCTCCTTAAGATCCCTAATTGCTCATCCCAGCATGTGGCAGTCACATCAAGTAAATTCTCCCTGCAGGAACTGTATTCACCAAAATATTTGATACTGCCTTGCAGGAAGTTGTAGACATGGCTCTTCATTTTTTTCAGACTGTACCTTATTGTGGCACCGAAGAAGAGGTGAGATTCTGTATTGCTAATTACTAAACAAAAGTATAGTAGGCGTGTATAGTTGTCATGCCTTCTTCTGTATAGCATTGAAACAAATAAGGCTAAGACAATTGTAACCACATGGGACAAAACTTGCAGTTTGGTGGTGGTACACAGGAGGTACTTCATGCTCTTTTATGTTGTTTAAATGCTCTTGTTAAGTGCCACAGTACTAGTCTAATTTCCTTTGCAGACTAGACTGTGTGGTTCTGCAGATTGCTGCATGATGATGGTTTTGTTGCCCATAGCAGGTGCTGGAGAAGATAATCACTCTGGGGTCTGTCATTAACTGATGTCTGTCTTTCTCTACTGATTGCTTCTCCTTTACTGATTTTGCTTCCCATTTTGAAAACAGATGAAAATATATTTTCTGCTAATTTATCTTCCCAAGAGAAGCATGGGGATTTGTAATTTTATAATTTGGACTATACAAGAGAAGAGAGACTTAAGTCCTTTAAAAAAAGGACATTAATTTTAAGTTAGGTTGGTTTATTGTTGTGGTAATATCTTTCTTCTTTAAGATTGAAACAGCAACCCATGTAGAAAGCATAAAACTAGGATGTCTCCCAGATGACCACTTTATAGTGGCTCTATGTTTGTGTAGTGGAAGTAGAATGTTTAGTTTTAGAAGACTGGACAGGATTTTGAAAAGCATTGTAAGAGTGTATTTTCTTACTTTCATAGTTCTAAATGTCTTTACAAATAAGTTTTCTCTTGCAGAAAGGAACACAGTGGCAGGTAAGCAAAAGTTTTCTTAATTCTATTGTGTGACATATTGTGTGACATTTTGTACAGGAGAAGATTAAAATAGTGTCTTTTATTAATGTCTTGTGTAAAAGCACAATTGCTTTTACATCAGTGTATCAGGCTCATAGTATTTGGGAATGTTCATGTTTTTATGGGAGGGGAAAAAAGTGATTATGTAGGATTTTTTTCTTTTAAACTCTGCTTTATCTTCTGTAATCAAGACACCATAAAATTACTATACTGACTTCCTTTGACTTATGTTCTTTCTCTTTCTTTCTGCACAAGCACTCCTATTTGGACAGGGAAACCTCCCTTCTTCTGAGAAACATTGCAGGAAAGCCTTCTCATTTGCTGACCAAGGTGATGATGCTTCTTTCTACTGTATGTGACTATTTCTATGTAGAAAGAATGCTTTTGGTGTGTGCTGTGCTTCTCCACCCCTGCCCTTTCCAGGAATTTCTGCATTTACTTACATGATTTTCCTGATTATCCAGGGTGCTTTTTAAGACTGAATTGTATTGTTTGTTTCTGCGGATTTATCAAAGTGTTCAAGTTCTTGACAAATCCTTAATAGCCATATTAGCAGGTAAAATGCCTTAGTTGAAAAGGAAATATACTGAGCTGGAAGTTCTTTTGTTCCTATTGCCATTCGTTAGTTTAAAAAAAGAAAAGATCCTAGTGAAAAATATGTGGGAGTGTTTAGTAGCTTTAAAGTAGTTTTAAAAGCCATTAGTAGCCTTAGAATAAGTTCTCTTGCTGTATTGAAGATGAGCTAGTAAGTAATGGGATATTTTTTATAAGATTTTGAATGTTGACTGAATATAATGTGGGGAGAATATCCTAGTAAGACAGTGGTCTAATGAACCAAGTATGTACAAATCTCAATTATACATTAATTTTCTTCACAGGAAGGAGGTCAGTAATGTACTAAGAGATCAAAAATTGTCATTCAATTTGCTAAGAATTATATCTTTTATATGTATTTCCTTTTGAAACTAGAGGACAAGGGATGGAGCAAGCTATAAATTTCTGATGAAAATACAGGCTGGGATGAAGGACACACAGCTTCATGTAGCTCAGAACTTTGCATATTTGGTAGCTGAGGTGTCAGGTGTTGCTGATGCTAACACATACTGCAAAACCATTTCTGTGTGGTTTTTTTAAAATTCACAAGCGTTCTAGTGGAGAGACCTCAGGCAAGCCTGAAGTAACAAAATGCAATTTGGTGACCTCAAAACAATAAGAATAATATTCACTGGGCATAAGTAGTCTGTATTTAGCAATAAAAGTTTAGAACTGGTTTACTGCTTTTTCTAAAATACTTTAATATTCTTCTGAAGATGCTCAGCATCTATCTTGACAACAGATTTTCAGGCTGTCGTCCAGAGGAGTACAAACAGCCAAAAGCAAGTAATCTTCTGCTCTTGTGATTGTTTTGCTCAAATTTTAAGTCCATACCTCTGCCTTGACCCCAATAGCTCTTAGCCCCCCCTGTAGTGCCCAACAAAGCAAACAGCCACCAAAACAGCAATTGGCTTGATTGCAAATAGATTAACAACAGCTGTGGCACAAAGAAACCACAATTTTCTTTCATCTCCATGTGTCTTCAGATCCTCCCTTCTGGTTGTTTATATGTGGGATGAGTGTTAGTTACCATACAGAAACTTTATTTTAAAAAGTGCATTAAGTGATCCCTTTGTGTCATATGACCATGGAGTAGCTCCTATCAGGTATTCTAATACACTCCAAAGTTAAATGTTTGTATTTATAAATCTTTGTGTTGGTTAATTAGGCTTCATAGGTCTTTGATTCGGGTGCTTTTGGTGAGCCTTCTGATTTCCTGAGGGTAATGTTGGTCAGCTTGTGACTGTTTCAGTACAGCTGTGCTTTCCACTTCTGACTCCTGAGCACACAGGCCTGGCATGGAACCTTACTGGTTCTCTTCTGGTCTCCTGCACGCAGAAATACCTTTAGCAAAATGATGAAATGGAAGTCCACTTTGCTGCTTAGATCTCTTCAGCTTGTTGTAGCATTGGATAAGCCTCTCTATGAGTGAAGCAGTCCCAAGAAATGGGGCATTTCCTTGTACCAAGGTGTTAGATCATTTCACTGTAGGATCATATTGCAGGTCTGTGCTGGTGTCCCTGGTGTGTCAGCTGTTTCTTACTGTCTTCACCTGTTTCTGTTTCTTCCCCTTCTCTGGTATGTCTGCATGTTATATTGAGACTAGAACCATTTTTGTCCTCTGCTAATAGAACTAATTGTAAAAATTCTAGCCGTGGACTAGATCCCTTCTGCATCACAACCATGCACACACACAGTTCCTGTCACAGCATAGGGCAGCACAGAAAATGATGTATTTGTTTTGGTGAGCTCTTCATTTTTAGATATAATCCCAGATGTTACTGTTCACACAGCATTCAAACCTTTGTTTGAAAACAGAAAGAAGTGAAAGCATATGTGCAATGTAAGTTATTGAATATTGAAAATACAGCAGTGTAGCTTTTTTGTCAAATCTGCAAGCTTGTTTCCCTATAATGAATATTGAAAACTAAGCTTAGTACTGTGAAATTAGAGTGCATGCAAATAATTTTGAGAGAATATTCAGGGCTCAAATAGATCTCAATTTTGCCCATGGAAATAGAAATGTAACAAGCTGGATTTTGAAGTGAGCATTTCTTTACTGTTCTGATGCATGTGAAGCTGAAACTATGTTCAGGAAGACAGATGATAGTGATTTAATGAAGTAATGATTCAGATAGCATGTCAGCATCTGGAGGGAAAGGAACCATGTTATACCTTTTCTTCCCAAATAGCAGGTATGTCAATTTTCTTTTCTTGTTGACCTGAAAAACAAAAATTCTTCTTATGGATGTTCATTCCCTTGCTTTGTAGATTTTGGTTCCTGCACACTGATTAAATCAGTTGTGATGTTGGCTTCATGTATCTCAGGCCAGTCTGATTCAGATGTGCTCATTCTTGAATTAAGCATCTATTTGAGATTTTTTTTAATGCAGTTTAAAAATACAGCAATTGATTTCTAATGTGCAAAGAATGTAAGGACAATCTAAAAGCTTTCTCAGTAAGCTGTTATGTCATATGTAATTTTAATGTCACCTTTTATCTTTTTTATTATTATGGTAAAATATTATATCCTTTGTCATTATAATAAAAATATAATTAATATAGTATTTATGTTAATCTATTGTAGTTGCATTGTTAGATAATCAGCCAGTGTTCTGAAATCTTACTGCCCTGTTCCGCATATCCCTTGAGCTTTTTGTCCGACAAAAACTCCTTGCCAGTTAGTTGTAATGTCTCCTCTGTTACACTGTAGTCGTCTTTCCTCTCTCAGACTTCCTTACGGTAATTTCTAGGGCCTGTTCTTCTACTTGGTTTCTTTGGGTTTCTTCTCCTCCTCTTCACATTTTTTTCTCCTGGTCCCGGATGCCAGTACTGGTTCTTGTATAACTGTTTGCCCTGGTGAGAAGCCTGGCCTAGAGCCATTGCTAGGCAGGTCCTATTCAGAGGCAGGTGGGTGATAATGTAGTGCAGATGGTTGCTTCAAGGCATAAAGAGCCAGTGAAATTCCTTTGGATTTTTTTATTTCATCGCCACCAGCTTTGTCAAATCTAGTCCGAGTAGTCTTTCAGGCAGACAGCAGAATGCACGTCTCTGCTGATTAAGGTTCTGTTCTGCCATACCTTGAAGCATAACCTCAAAAGGGCACAAGTCTGTTTGGAGGCATTTTATGTCCAGATGCAGGACTTTTCAGCATCTTCCTTAGTGATATGGGGCCTTCTTTGCCCTTACAAACTGTGGGGAAGAAGATTCCTTCTGTGGAAAATTGTGACAAGAGCCTAACTGCTGCTTTCCAATTTCCATTCAGAAGCCATCTTCTGTGTTTGAATTAGGCTTCTAATAGCAAGAAGTTTGTGAATGGTGAACAAAAGAAAAATAGGGCACTACCCAAGTGTAGTAACATTGTAATATCTGAGGCCTTTTCAGGTAAATAATTCTCAGACACAACCCCTAAAACAATAGTAGCACTTCACAGCCATTTCAATATTTAGTAGCATAATGCAATATGGTGACAATGTCAGGAATATTCCAGAGGTATAGAAAGGTCTGTACTAAACTGGGAAGGAAGAAGGAGGAAATGTGTGGTGAGTCTACATTAGGGAGGATGAACCTTTCACCAGAGTGAATGCACACGCACATTTTGTGAGCTTTCAGATACTCATGTCTTGCTTCCCTTTCTGCTTTGTCCAGATAGAGGTTATTTAGAGGTATTATGAAAGGAAATGCAATAAACATATATTTTGAAAATGACCATGAAATACTACTGTAAAGACAAGTTCACTGTTTATAAATGGACTGTGCCATGATTGCAGCACATTTTTAGGGTAGGAGTATTCTGCTTGTCCTAATGAATTTATCAAAAAATACAGAAGAACTGCTCTTAATATTCACACCTTTGGTTTTAGTGCTGATCACGTACAGTCTTGTTCTGGTGTTCTTTTTAACAATAAATTAAAGCAATCAACATAAAAAACTTCATTAGTGGGATTAATATTCAGACTGATATACATTAAACATGAAGCTAATAAAAGTGTCTTGAAGTTTTGGGTAATTAGGTACAAATGGAGATGTTAATATGGTGTTCTCTGATAGCAGGAAGCTCTGTTTCAGTACAAGCTCTGCAAGAAGGAGAGCCCTCGCAAAACAGGTGATTTGCCTTTCTACCCAAGGCTAGACTGTAGCTGGGAAAACAAACAGTAGATAGCTGATCTTAGTCCTTCAGAAGTCAATGCTACTTGTGTAGTTAGTTATCTTTTACCTGCATTCAAAGAAAAAAATCAGAGAAAAAAACCAATATTAAACAGAAGAAATGTCTTAATTTTATGCATTTTGTAGTTTGTGTATCTACCTTGCTAACTTAAGTAAAATGTGGACATAGTTACTTACCTCTTACCATTTAATTACTGGCTTTTCTAAGTACCTTTGTTAAATGATGCCCCCCTCCCCTTTTTGTTTCCATTCCGTTGGTTATCTCTGTAAAAGAGATTAGTTAATAACACTTAAAAAAAGTAAAATGAAGGAAAAAAAAAACCCCAGCCTAGAAATGTGAGGCACAAAATTTTTTGAGCAAGGTCAGCTCTGCCACTGCATGCGCCTTGCATCTTTATTGCTAAAACACACCTGGAATATCTTGTAACTGCATACTTAATTGGAAACTGGGGGAGGAAACAGTGTTTGTCATTATATTACAGAAATCTTAACTTTATATTTTTTGTGTTATTCTTTCTGATATTTTCACTGTAGGCTAAAATTACTCAAAACTTAGTTCTTGTATATAAATGCAAAGAAGATGATCATTAATTTAAGACCATTGCAGTGCAGACATACGCATTTTCCATTTTGGTTCACAATATGTTTGAATATTTTGGATTAACAGGTTCGATACAGAAGTATATTGCCAAGTATTCTTTAAGTCAGGTGCAATGTTTTCCATAACCAAAAGTAATCTTAGCTCAAAGCTTTAAAATACAAGTGTAACAATAGTCCCAGAATAGTCCCATTAAGTAAGGAATTTACAATTCCTTACTTAAAATGTTACAATTTGACAGTGATGAGGATTGCTACTATAAGAGAATAAATATCCTTTTCCTGCCAGAGGTGGAAATGAGTCTCCATTATGTTTTATGTTTTTATAGAGAGTGTGTGTGTGTACCTCCTTGGTGTGTTTCCAAGGCTTGACTGTGCCTGTAAAGGCAGTCTAAGCAGGGAGTGGGTTCTGCTGAATCTTGCCTGCTGTGTCAGTTCTCCAGATCAGTCTGTGACAGAGCCGAGTGCCAGCAGCGCTGTGAGTGCTCTGTGAGTAGTGATGCTGTGCAGGGGACGCAGGTGTGTGGCCACAGCAGGGACCAACGTTGTCTGTACCACCTGTGAAGCTGTGACAACGCAGCAGTCCTGCAATTTACCTGCATCTTTGTAATCCTTTAGCAACTCCATCACTGTTGCCAGTATTTGCTAGCAAAGGGGAAATAAATGCGTATGGTAGATGTGGTTGGACTGGACGTGCTGGCCTTGTTAATTGGTGGCATTGAACAGTTTAAATAGTTTGCAGTTGCAGGCAGGTATTTTTGCCATCTGTCACCTGTCTCCCTGTGCAGTGAAAAGGGTTATTAGCTTATTAGTACAAGCTGATGGACTGCACATGCTTCCTTCTGGATAGAAGCAGTGTTGCTTTCATGTACAGGGGGAGGAGAGACCTATGTATGTGTCTAAGTGCTGTTCTTGGGTGGCTTTGATGGGCAGGGGACTATTTTCTTGGGCCATTGGGAGAGAAACAGAATACATGGTTGTGACTTTTGGGGAGTTATTAAATTATTTTATTAAGGCATCAAAATACATAACTTTTCATCTTTATCCCATGGAACATTGTTTGCCACATCAGCAGTGGTGCAGCAGTGGCTTGAGCTTAGTTTATTACTGCTCAAAATAGCTTAAAATCTTTGACTACTATATGCTTTCAGAAATTTTGAATTCTTGCTTTATTTTCCTCATTGTGTTTTCCAGTTAATAAATTCAGACCTCTTTTTATAATTTTTTTGCTCATTGAAACCAGTTCTTATTTTGATAATTGTAATTCTATTTTGTTTTGGGGTTTTTTAATTTAAACTGATTTTGTTAAACTCTAATAAAGTATAAGGAATCCTAATCTCTGAACCCACATTAAATTGAGTAGGAAATGAAAAGTAATTGGTACATATTAAAATAGTAAGTCCTTAAAATCTTCTTTGGTCTACATATTTATCTATTTTCCAAAGCATTTTAGGGAATGATGGATTATAAACTTTGAGGTCACCCAAGATATTTTAGCTGTATTGGCACAGATATATGAGAGGCCACAGCTGCTTGTTGCTTGCCCTGGTGTTGCTGCCAGTGTGCTGTGGTGGGCAGGTGCTCCTGGTGCTTTGCACTGGTGTACAGTGAAATGGGCTGGAAAATTGTGCTGATTGGGTTAATGAGCAGCTTTTCAAAACCGTGAATTACAGTTTCTCTAAATATATGATAAAATGAGTCTTTTGCTTTTGCTGATTTCATGATGAACAGGTGCGTAGCGTCACTTTTAGAAACTGACAAGTCTTTCACAGAATCACTGAGTAAGCTCAGCTGGAAGGGACCCACAAGGGTCATTGAGTCCGACCGCTGGCCCTCCATAGGACATCCCAGAGAGTCACCCCATGTGCCCAAGAGTGTTATCCAAGCACTTCTTGAGTTCTGTCAGGATTGGTGCTGTGAAGCCTCATTTTTTAGTAACAATTTAATTCTACACATTGAAATGGTTAATGATAAGAAATAGGAAGAATAAAAGATTCTTGTTATCATGGCATGGTTTGTTTTTGTAGAATGCGAATCTGATTTAACCTTTCTAAGCTATAGGACAGCGTTGCTATTGTGAATAACAAGCGTATTTCCCTGTAGACTCATAAATGCGATGTTCCTGGGTAATTCAGTGCCCAGATAAGGTTTCAGGCTCACATTATTTCTGCTTGTGTCAACTTACTGGTTCATTTTATTGAAAAGAATTAAGTTTCAAGGCGGCATACTGGTCTGTCCAGCTGATGCTTTTTCTGGTGCACAGGATGGTCACAGATGTGAAGGACCAAAAGCTACTAAGAGTGCAGTAAATAACAAGGGAATGTTGATATGAATATTAGTAATTTATTGAGAAGCCAAAACTTAAACTCTCTGGGTTTCAGAATAGCTGAATCTTGACTTTTACAAGAAAAGCAACCATCTAAACACATGGTAAAGAAACTATGAATTACATTCATGGAAGAAAGCAATAGAGAACTAAATGTTTATAACAGGCTGAATGTTGTGATGGGATGTGGTACTTTGGCTCTGGAAAAAATATTAATTATTCTTTTTTAAGGATACTGAATATTTTGGAAGGGATTTGTGTGGGTTTTAATAGACTTGTTTGTACTAGAGATTTTAAAGTAATTATGGTTTTAGGTATTAATTACAATGAAGATCCACAGTTTAAGATTTTGAAAGTCTGAAAACTGCATATGTCATTTTTGAAAGAGTGATTGCTTTTTAGCTCCTTATTTCAAATTCAATTTCAAGAGAAATATCTAATCTCCAGAATTTAAAAATCTTTATTGCTAGTCTTAAAAAGACACAGTTTTCTTTAGCATCAGCAAATAGATTAAGCTACCTGAATTTTTAGTGCATTTCCAATTGTAATAAAAATCTATTACATAGAAGAGCAAAAGAATGCTTATTTGCCTTGTGTCTTAAAATACTTAAAACAAGGAGAAATACACTTGGATTTAGTAAACACAAAGTGAGTGTTCAAACCTCTTACTGCAAATGGATTTAACAGTTTAAAATCTTTCAAACTAATGCATGTAGTATGGAATCCTAGTTATAGGATTTGTTTCCCTTCTTTTTGTGTGCTGTTAAATTTGGGTACTTCTTGGCATGCTGTTTGCGTTTTATGTTGATCAACAAAAAATCTATTGGCTGTACTCCACTGTATACTCTTGTTGAATATGTGTTGTCCCAACACATGACTGTAAATATATAATATGCTAAAGTATTTGATAGCATAAGGGTATTTACAGTGCAGGAGAACAGAGAAATGTCTATACAAAATATATACCTCCAGTATGTTCCTTTGGAGTTAATGGCAGTTGTATCTCTAAATACTAGATAGGAACACTTTTTGTCTTAAAAAGTAATAGTTTTCGTCATCACTAGAAAATAGTTGGAGATTTATAGCTGAGCAAATCAGCATTTCAGTTCGTTTTTTAAAGCATGGTAGCCTCAAAGCCACTGAAACCTGACTGAAGTTTGTGTTAACTGGAATTGTGTGTTGTGTCCCCCTAGGAGGAACAGGCTGCTAAACTGAAAGCTGAGAAGATTAGGGTTGCATTAGAGAAGATTAAAGAAGCACAAGTGAAAAAGGTGAGTTAGTTATATCAATTTATAAGACCCTTATTTTATTTTTTTTTCACCTGGAAAATGCGGGCAAACTTCATTTGTATCTGTTACCCTTAAGTTGCTCTTTATAAAATAAGAGCACTGTAGTGTTCTAATCTTTAGTGGTAATGTGCTTTCCCATCTAGACTGGATCTAATCAGGAGAAGCCTAGGATAGGAAATAACATGATGTTTTTCTTAAGGAATAGCTTGTTTTTCAGCTAGTGCTCATTGGGAAGATTTTACCCACTTCCACCCAGAACTGAAATGAAGGTCCAGCCTCCTGAGATTGTTCTTGTATGTTCTGCAGTCACATGTTTAAAATTTGTGCCTCTTTTCTTCACAGCCTTTTCTTCACAAGCCTTTTTCCATTATGCATGGCAGGATGCAGTGCTAAATGCAGACTAAAGACAGAGATTACCAAATGGAGAAAGTCTACTGCCATTACTTGATGTACTCTCAAAGAGTACAGAATGCCCTTAAAATTTAGCATTTTTATTTTATGACAGGTGTTTTTCAGTAGCTTAAAATGCCTTTTGCATTAATTGTTTGTAGATCAAAAGCTGAAAATCTATCTTGGCTGGAAGATGGAAATTAACAAGTCAATTGTACCAGTGTATTACAGCTAGTAGGTTTTATCTTTTCCAGCTGCACAAGATGTAAAAATGGAAAAAATAATGACTGGCAAAAAGAATGTGTTGTCTTAAGTCTTTTGATTGGTTTAAAAAATGGCTGGATTTTTGTTTCTGGACAGTGACCTTTTTAAAATGCCTATGAAAAGCCATTGTGTTTTAAAATCAGATTTTTTTTCACACTATTGCTTCATATTCCCCAGAAAAGTAAGGCTTAATATTGCTATATTGTTTACATAATAACCATTTTTAGAAAATACTGTAGGAAGCAGGCAGAAAGCTTAAACTGCACATCTGAAAAATTCTGATTCTTTGTAAGCTTGTGCAGAGCTCAAGCTTACATATATCTATGTTTGTTCCACCTTGATATTGTCAGAAAGACACTTTATTATCAGGATACTTCGGCAGGAAGGATTTTCTTAACACACAACTGAAGGACTTTCTCATTGTGTTGGAAAGACTTATATTTACTTTCTTGTGCTGAAGGAGAGCAGTATCTTGTTAAGTGTCTGTGTTACAAATATCTAGCTATCATTTATGACATCTTACATTTTCAGGGAGTGTTCTGATTGAATTTTATGCTACTGTAAGAAAACCTTAGAAGAATAAACAAGATCTTGAAACCTTATTTTTATTTGAAATGTGGTAGATTAATCCTTCTTTTTGTTTTCTTAATTTTCTGCTTAACAGTTGGTGATCAGAGTCCATATGTCTGATGACAGCTCAAAAACAATGATGGTGGATGAGAGGCAAACAGTGAGACAAGTATTAGACAATCTGATGGACAAATCACATTGTGGCTACAGTTTAGACTGGTCATTAGTGGAAACCATCTCTGAATTGCAAATGGGTAAGTAAAATAATTATAAGCATTTCTAATTCTTATTCATTGATGCAGCAATAGTCTACATTCTCAGAATGATTTAAATACTTATCTTCATAATATTCATCATCCTGTTCATTAATGTAGTAAATGCTAATTCATGTAATAAAGCTCATGATTGAACTTGTTTCAGAATGATCTGAAAATTCTACTTCAGTGTGTTTAAAAGGATGAGAAGGTTGGTCTAGTGGTTTCCCAAAGATTTATTCTTCTTTATTTTGCAATGAGAATTTTCAGCTATGTTCTACCATTTCAGTAAATTTTCCCCTTTTTCTTTACTCTGTTCTCTTTTGTCTATTTTCAGTATTCTGAAGTTCTAGCACTAGTGGTAACTTTTTCAATGGAGAGTCAAAGCTTAGAGCTTTGACTGAGAACCAAAGTTCTCAGAAGCTGTTGTTGATACATCATTTATTGAGCAACAGAGATCATAGGAAGTAAACAGTGTCAATTTTCAGACTTCTTTACAATACCTGTATTAGCTATGGGTATTCTGCATTTCAGAAGCATTTTGTCTTCTTTCTGATCATTGCCCACTACTGTTTGATACTTTGAGTGAGATAATCATTGGGGATGTAGAAAGAAGCTTTGTGCCAAAAAAGCTGCCCGATCCATTCGTCTGGGAATTGTGTAGACCAGAAAACACATAAATGTGGTAACTTTCTTATTTGTGCTCATAAACTTTGAAATGTTATCATTTGAGTCTGGCAGTGTTCCTGTAGGATGGTAGGCCTTCTCAGATGAAAAAAATTAAAATATTTCATATGTTGATGGAACTATAAGTTTAAAGATAGGGGAGGTCCATGTTGAGTAACTGGATGTTAAAAAATTAAACCAGGCATGCCTGGAAGTGGACTAAGTTCTTTTAGTCTCTTAGCATAAACTTCTTCCCCACTGTAGCAGATCTTGAACTCTATTTTCTCTGCATATATGCCTTGTCTCTTAGAAATGACCACAGATTAGATTCTATCACAAAATGCAACAGATTCCAATGTATTTGCTCACTTGTTATTGTTGCAGAAAGGATCTTTGAAGATCATGAAAATTTAGTTGAAAATCTCTTGAACTGGACAAGAGACAGTCAAAACAAACTAATGTTCGTGGAACGTATAGAGAAATACGCACTTTTCAAGAATCCACAGGTAAGCCTGAGATTTGTGCTGCATGTGTGTGTGGTTGATGGCAGTTTCTTACTTTTTTGGCATTCATTTCCATACTTTCATTTTGGTACTTGTCTATGTGTTAAAATGCCAGGCAACTTTACACTTCAGCACTATGTACATCCAGAGTGTTGTTGGCACTAAGTCAATCCTTAGGAGACAGCCATGAGCTGGAGCAATCTGTTTGTTAATGTGTTTGTCAGTAGTTCTAATGCACATGCAGTGAGGCAGTTTCCAGGGATTTACACCCATACTTAGTGCTGCTCAATTATGTAAACATGCAAGAAAGGTGTTGGCATACATTGCTAATAATAATGTCTCTCCACCGTGCATTCTTGCATTGCTGGCAAGAAGGGGAAGACAAAATCTAAGAGAATGGCTACTCCATGGTTAACTGACAAATGAAGAGAAGGGAGCATGTGCTCCTTCCTGTAGAAGTTGGGACCTGCCTATATTCACCTGTGTTTCCTGCTCCCTGGCTGAGAAATCAAAGGCCCCTCTTCATCTCAAATGGCCTCAAAGACCTCTCTTCTCTCACATGGTAGCTACAGACCTGGTATCTGGCAGCACTGCAGTATGGTAGGGGAGTGGAGGAAAAGAAATAGAAAAGCAGAAGGTGGCTCTTGGAAGAATTTGCATTGAAAATTCATTTGATCTCTGTCTTACCTCTTACCTCTTCCCTTTTGAGTTTTTAGATTATTTTTATATCTGTATGGCATCTATATGCTAATTTATTGGATTTAAACTGGGTATCAGTTTTGCATGTTCATCCTATGGGACATCAGTTTACTTGATGTTATTTATTTTAAGCAAGATCTGAAAACCAGGTCTTATGCAAATGCTTTGCACTGAAGCAGCAAAACTACATTCTTTTTAAAAGTTTGTAGATTATAGGTTTACTCTCAGTATATATAGTAGGCACTGTCATAGGAGTGAGGTACCAGCATAAACCAAATATTTCTCCTTGCTTGAAAATACTGAACTGGCGAAACTTTGTGAATATTTGGGTTTTTTCCAGTATTAGAGCTAGGGCTTTTTCATTGTCCCAGTCTTTTCCAAACTGAATAAGAGTAAAAAACTTATTAAATAAGATATGGTGCCTGTGCATAATTAAGTTCCTTTTAAGAAGTTGACAAGTATTTTATTTAGTAATTCTTTGTGAAAATAAATATTTCTATTCAGTAAAACTCAGACCAAGGTGGAAAGAAGTACATTGCTTCTCTGCGTGCTTCTTCGAATGCGGAAATAATGACAGTATGTAACAGATCTCCGGGGGTTTTTTATATTTTTATTGTGGTATTTACAAGTTCATAGTATTTTCATGTCTGGATGCATTGTGACAGAGAGCTGTTTGATCCTTGGAAAGGCAGGATGATGTTGTTATGAGGCTATTAGGTAAGAGTACAGACTGATTAATATTTCTGGTAAAGGTGATTATAAGTTACTTCAATGTATTATTTAGCAGTCTGACAGTTTCAATTAGTCTACAAAGTTTTGTTCTTACTGCTACAGAAAAGTAAACAGGAAACGCCATTTCGCTTGATTTCAGAATGCCTAAAGAAATATTAAACTTCATTTTGTTACAGAACTATCTTCTGGGGAAGAAAGAAACCTCTGAGATGGCAGACAGAAATAAAGAGGTGCTATTAGAGGTAAGAATGTCAAACCAGAAAAGACATAGTAGTCATTTTGGAGCTTGAAGACAAACTGCTAAAGGTTGTGGTGATTGAAATTTATGGACAGAGCGGAATGTAATTCTGGAAGACTGTGAATGGAATGTGTTATATTTGAGATAAATAGCTGTTTTAATGTAACACTGTTTCAGATGTGATCATTTAAAAAAAGTTTCTGTACTTAGTTTAGTATCTGAAATACCATAAACAGTGATAATCAAATTGAGGTTGCCTCTAGCTATGGCTAAAACCATTAATTTTGAGTTGAAATTTGGAGAACTGTGACCTGTTTTTTTGACCTGTGGTGCTAGAGAATTTTTACTAGCACTTTCCAAATTTTCATTTCTACAAAATTCTAGAGCATAGGTCTGGAGACTGGTTTAAGTTAATATTTCAAATTTTGATAATAAGCAAAGTAGTAAGATTTTTTTTCAATTACATTTTAAAATAAAAAAACCCAAATATTGAATTTTAAGAAATGCATGACAGAAAACTAATTATTATCAAACACATTAACCAGTTTACAGAAATAAGGGCATAAAAGTGTGGAGCAAATAAAGCACACAGTAAATATAGCCTTCATAAGCTGAAAACTAAATACTTTTGTGACATGGCTGAAGTGCCATAGATTCCACTTGATTTCCAGAATAATGATTATGATTTACATAGTTACCTAAAGGTAAATATTTGGGGTATTTAAAAAACAGTTTAACTTAAAAGTATATATGCATGTTATTAATATATTTTTAATATGGGTTTTAATAAGTATTTGTATGTATACTCTGGATGAAAAAATTGTTTGAAGCCACAACATGCAGAGAATTGTAATTCTGCTTAATTCTTTCTGTCTTCTAAGATTATTCATAAGTCTCTGTGCTGCATATTAATCTGGAGTGTATTTAAAGCATTTGCTTTTCTCTGCTACTTCTTTATAAATAGAACATTAGCAGAAGTTGCAGTATTGTGGGCAGTTAGTAGCAGCAAAGTACTCCTGGAATGAATTGCAGCTGTGTCTGATGGATGCACAGTTAGGTTTGTGTGTGCTTATACATATGAGACTATATAAGGTGACCTTGTGACCTTAAAGCCAGTAAAGCCATTGGGGAATCTATTACTGAGAAGCAGTGGTCAGAAAATCTTTACAGTAGCTGCTAATGATTTTTTTGTCATTGTTGCACTGAGCAAATACTCAGACACCCTATTGTGCTTGTCTGAATTACCTTGTTGCTTCTGTGATTTATCTGCAGTTCATATCTCATGTGAAAAAAGAGCTGTCCCTGCTACGAGTGCATTCGTTGGATAAAGAATTTCGGTCATTCAAAACAAACCACTGCATGCTCTCTGTTCTGTCTGTTTCCCAAACTGCTCTGTTTATTGGCAGGAATGCTTCTGTGGAAGTTCTGTAACTGTGCCAGAGATTGAGGGAGTTTTGTGGCTGAAAGAGGATGGTAAGAAATCTTGGAAGAAACGTTACTTCCTTCTTCGGGCTTCTGGAATCTACTATGTCCCTAAAGGGAAGGCGAAGGTATGCTACTTAAGGCAATTCCTCTGAATTGTTTATTGCTGGTAAACAGTGCACACAAGAGTTGGCTTTAAGTTTTGGCTTAGCTGTGCCTTTCCAAGTGTCACATCCCTTAATTAAAAGGCTGGCTTTATCATGGAAATACTGTGTGAATTTTTGTGGCAGCACTTGATGTGAAGGGTGTAACCCCAGTTTAAAAATACAATACAGGGGTCTGCTTCTTGAGTTAGCTTAGGGTTAGGTGTTCAGAAATACTTGAGGAAAAGCTTTTGGTGGAGCTAAGAAGCTGGTCTTTGCTCAAGCAGAATTCAGACTGAGGACCAAATTGCTCTGCAAATGTCGATCATGAAGTACCAGACCAACTCCACAATGTCTGCGTAATTTCATTATGTTTAGTTAGTTCATATAAATGGGATTATTTTGGACCAATTTGTGCTATATTTTTTGAAACTGGTAAATGTAATTCTATTTCTTCAGGATTACTTACTGCTGTTCTCTGTATCAGTAATGCAAAATAAGTAGAAAGACACTACAAATACATTACAGCTTCAAGGCTGAGCTACTGTGACTTCAAGTCATCCATGAATCCATCAGTCTTGACAGCATCAGATGATTCCCAGTACAGGAAGTCCACCTCCCACACATCTGGGAATGAAGAGGAAATCTCTATCAGCACAACAGCTCCCTTTAGAGCTGAATGCATGTCAGATGTTCTTTCCATAATCTTTTGCTTCATTAAAACAATCTGTATGCAAGTAGCCTGTTGAAATTCTTTGCCCTACACTCAATGCCAAACATCTTTAGAATTCTACTTACAGTCACACTGGAATTTGGACACATTGATTATTACCAAGGTGAAATATAACCAGCAGCTGATAACTTCCTGATCAACCAATCATACTTACTTTCTCCTGATACCTGCTCTGAGTAAACAGTGGTAGTCCAGTGTAAAATGTTGTCAAAAGGCAAAATGCAGATAAAACACAAAAAGCAGACTGAATTTGGTTAAAAATGAAGGTGTGATGGAAGAGTTTATGCATAGCTGTATCTCCTTCTTGTGGTAGTTTTTGTATCAGATTGAAACTAATATTTGACCTTAACTAGACCTTATATTAGTATTGGATCTTAGCATTAGACTGATTGTGTCAATGTGTGTGGATTTTTATAACGATACTTTGTAAATGACCGTTTTTGTATTTACTAGGTCTCACGGGATCTTGTGTGCTTTCTACAGCTAGACCATGTCAGTGTTTATTATGGACAGGACTATCGGAACAAATACAAAGCACCCACAGACTATTGTTTAGTGCTAAAGGTAACACTGCAGCAGTACCTTGAATACACTTTTACTTGTTCTGAACCGTCAGCTGCTTTTAATCTGATTTTCCTCTAGTTCTTATATACAATGTGAATAGTTAGTGAACAGTTGTTGCCTGTTTTCTGAGCTGGTCGTGACTTCATAAACGTTCTCATATTGCCCTGAATTTTTTTATTTCTATACTGATGAGTGCCAGTCTATTTAATGGTTCATTACACTCTAAAACATACACTAAAGTCGTCTTTTCCATTTGGCAACTCTGTTTAGGTTCAAAGAGATAATGCCCCTTGAAATGCTAATTCCAGGGAGTTATCTTCTCAGTGTAAGTCCAGAAATTGAGCGGAGAAATTGATATTAAAAGATTCAAGTCTACCCTTTATGGACCAACCTGAGGGAAAAGGGATGTTGTAAAGGAGGCATCTTCTGAGTATAAATGACAGGTAGAAAGAACAAGTAGCAAAAACTGTTAGAAAAACAGTGACCTGATCTTAAATGGATCTAATAACTTGAGTGCATAAAGTTATTTTAATTGAATCAACACATCTCCTAGTTTCTGTTGACTCCCACATAGCGTTCAGAATGGTGTCAGTTCCTGCAAGATAGCTAGGTACCAAGCTATTTTAAAACAGGCTTTCACACTGTGTTCACAGCAAGTAACATGTCTTCACAGATTTGAAATGGTGCCAGTAATAAGACATGATTATAGTTGCACTTTTCCCCTCCCTGCTCTGGAGCTCATGTGGTGTTGTACATGTCAGTACATTAGACTGTTTACTGTGCCTGGAGTGTGTGGCTGCCTGTCCACTGCCTGAAAAAGGATTTCATTTTCCAGTGGACATGGCAACATGTCTTGGAGCCCACTGAGGAGACACGGAATATTAAACATGGGATATGATATTACTCAAGAAAGTACACAGCTGAAACTGGAAGTATTTTCCATGTTCTTACAGGTCATTGAATGCAAACAAAAATGTCTGTATTTGTAGGTATATATAAATTCTTGAAGTAAATTGATTTTTCTACTTACATGTCACTTTGTCTATATCATTTGGACATGTTAATAGTAAATTATATTTTCAGACTTTTTGACCAAAGTAGATTTTAAAAAAAAATTATTGCCATTCTGAGCATAAAATTTAATGGTAATGTTACTGAAGACACAAAAATGTGTAGAAATTGTCCCTAAGTAAGTTAATGGGGTAGATTTAATTGGGTAGCTTACACCAAGTGAAGCTGTATTTTCTATGTGGAACTGATGAATCACCAAATTATTATATTAAGCAGGATTCAGTTCTGCCTTCATCAGTTCTTATAATGTTACATCAATGTTTTCAATTAGTACTAATGTATAGAAACCACACAGTTTTTAAAATAGAAATAGAGTTTTTTGCCACAAAGGCTCACTAAGCTAGGAGGTATCTCCTTTGGGACAGATGAATGGCAAAAACAAACTGAAGGCCCAATTCTCTACTGATATCCAGACTGGATTTGTCTTTATCTTCACTCCTTTGTTTATATCAAAACTTAGTGTGCTCACATTAGTTGCTGTGCTATTGTTAAATGTAACATTTGAGTGCTAGTATATAAAGTTAACTCCTTGGTCCTAAATGTCAGATTCCTGAGAAGTTCCTTCATTTCTATACGACCAAAGTTTTGAGCAAGTCCAGGAAGAAGCTGGCTTGTTAGCGAAGTAATTGTATTTGCTGCTATAGACTCTTCTTTGCTATACAACATGAATGTGTAGGAGGCTGGTAGTGAAAAATGAAAACAACTATCTACTATCATAAGAAAATTTATTATTTATATTCTCTTTATGGACATAAACATCTTATGTTCATTTTAAAATAATTGTGTTGGCAATAGGATAGCATATTCTGAAAAATCTTTGAAGTTCTTTGACATATGTTTCAGACAGTCTTCAGTAAAACTTAAATACCTATGATCCTTTAGCAAAACTCCGTTGTGTCATTGAGCTGTAAGCTAACAGAGGAAATTATAAGAACTGGGGTATTCAGTTATCCCAACAGCTGAGAGACCTGTAACTTCTATAGCATGGACAGGAAACAACTGAATAGTCCATCCAGAATGATTTCCAGTGTCTGGTTTTTGAAAAACATGCATTTGTTTCTTGACTGCTGAATTGGTAAATACAGTGCCTTTACCTTTTTTATACATGTATGTGGGAGCAGCAAGTATTTTTAGATGATAGCCCTGTATCAGTAAGGTGAGAACCTTGAAGGCTCTACAAGCTGAAAATGGAATTGTGCTTAACAGCATGTCACTTGAGGAGTGTCTCACTTAAGCCTGCAAAGACAGAGAAGACCAGTGTGTTTGTTTTCCTCTAGTTTGGGGGATTTCTATGTGAGAGAAAGATGGAATATCAGTTGTCTCTGTCAAGTGGTGAGTCAGTCTGTAGGTACAGAAGACTCTTGGTGGGTAGAAAGTACTACAGCCCTAGAATAGTGAAGACTAGCCCTTTCTTAGTCTTTGAAATCAGCTGAAATCATTGTGTGCTGGACACACTTCCAAATGTGTGGGTCAAGCAATCCCCATTGATATTCATCTCCTGAAATATTCTGGAACATTTTAAGTGGGCTTAAATACAGACTACTGTTGAAGAGCTTCCAGCGTTAGGTTTCTCCGTATAGACATCAGCAAATAAATGCTTTCCTTGCATTCCTAGCTATGAAAACACTGATGAGAATGTACAATTTTTTTGCAGCATCCTCAGATCCAGAAGAAGTCCCAGTATATCAAATATCTTTGCTGTGATGATGTAAGAACTCTACACCAGTGGATCAATGGCATCCGCATTGCTAAGGTAACCCCCAGGCAGTCTTACACTGTTCTCATGAGTAGTTGTCATCACTTGCTTAAAACCATTTACAGTTACTTAGCAAAATACATGGTAAATCTAACTTCCCTCTGTTTAACAATTCTGAACGTGAACTGTAAAATCTTGTTACATTTTTCACTCCTTGGGAAAATTATTAGGCTTTGTTATAATTCAGTAATTGGGCCTTTTCTTCTTGTTTCTGCTGCACCCCTGTCACATGACACAGTTCCGACATATATCATAGATCGATTTTAGCCAGCTCCTTTCAGATTTTAAAAAAGAAGGCTAATGGGAAAAGAGAATTTAGAAAATAGAGCTGATTTTCAAGATCCTCAGCTTGTCTTAGTTTATTCATTGGGCTATTTCTTGCTTGACACTGTCTCTTCTAGCATAAATAAATTGTTTCTCTTTCTTTCAGCAATTCACTAATACAATTAATATTGCCTGAACTCCTTAACATAGAGCCTGTGTTGCTTTGGGGGGACTGGCAGGAGGAAAGACGTAATAGAGAAGCCACAGGTGGAGCTCAACAGTCTGAAAAGAGTGTGCAGCCTATATAGAGTTGTTAAACTTGTTTGTGATTTTGCTTAGTACGGGAAGCAACTATACATGAACTATCAGGAAGCATTGAAGAGAACAGAATCAGCATATGACTGGACCTCCTTGTCTAGCTCCAGTATCAAGTCAGGCTCCAGCTCATCTAGTTTGCCAGGTACAATGTGATCTATCTCATAATACAAAGATTCAATTGCCTTTGTTATCATCTGCTGTCTGGATGCCTCAAGAGAGACTATTGCAGGAAATGGAAACTGTTTCTCCAAAGTCTTTTATGCTATGTTTAGTCTAAAACATAGACTTTATCTGTAACATTCTGTACGTGTATATCTATATATATATGCATACAGGTAAAAACCTATTTTGCTGTATTACTTGCAGTGATGTCTGTATTTGAAATATGCAGCACTTTCTTGTTCATCTCCAAAAAACAATGTTTTTCTTATACTGAGAGGAGGAAACATCATTTCAAATTTCTGATGCCTCTATGTTCACCTATTGGAAAAATCAAATTTATATTGTAATGACGCATAGAACATATATACATAGTTCTTAAACTGCTTTGTTGACTGAAATATTTGAAATTGGAAAATGAGAACTAGCCCCTGCCCAAAGGCAAAGATCCAAACAATCTCTTTAGAGAAAACTTTGAAAATACTGTTTCTGTTCCCATGTCAAAATGTGCATGCCTGCATTAATGCGCTCCTGTTTATCTCTCAGCAGAACTGGGGCTGGTTTCTTGTTTCATGTAACAGTTTAAAAATTGATAAATAGTTTATACAGTGTAATTTCATTGTTCAGAGCTGACTGATGCTTTGGTGCATTATTCAGAACCTTCAGGATATTGAAAATATGCTATTGTGTGAAGGTGTTTTGTCTGCCACAGATACGGGTTGGGAAGTAATGCTACTGAACTGGACAGGTTCAGAAAGTAGCCTGTAAGAATGAGCAAAGCAAATGTAGCCTAACTGGGAAGGTACCTTGTTGTTTCAACTGTGTGGCATAGCAGTAAATTCTTGGTTACTGACAATTTGTCCATCCAAGCTGGGTGTTATTCTGATAAAGTGTAAATTCTTATAGGGAGCTGAGCCACAGCTCACCAGCCCAGCATGTTCTGCCAAAGTTGCATTCCAACCTGTGCCAGGACACTTTGGGATTACACAGAAACCAGGTGCCAGGCTGAATAAATTGGTCTGGCTGTGCCTGCTGCTGTCTTCTCAAGACACCCTGTGGACCCAGAGCATCATTTATGTTGGCTACTTGCCGGATGCACACCAGTCCTTCTCTTGTGTTTAGGAATGGGTCCTTGGAAGCAGTGTCCTGCTTTGGCTGGTGCAGTTTGCCTGTCCACGGCCTGTGCCCACGGTCCATTTTTAAGGATGTGCTGGGAGGGAGTGCTGGAGAGAGCAGGCTGCATGCACTGCATGAAATGGGGCCTTTCCCAAAGTGCAGGGATCTGGCATGGTTCAGAACCCATACAGCTGCAGTGTGATTTTAGTTTGAAACATATCTGACATGCTGGCATCCTTGTGCAGCTTCAGGTTTGGTTAATACCAGGCATCTGTTGCACTGTTGTATTTTCCAGGTGGTAATGGCCTGGATGTGAGCTAGAGCTTATGCAGTCATTACTGGGAGCAGTGGCCTCTGGGGACATGTTTAACAAGTCACAGAGTTGCATTATAAGCGTATTGACATTACTCTTACATTCAGAAACATATGCTAACTGTTCCTTAACTTTTTTTCTGAACAGAATCTCAATCAAATCATTCTAATCAGTCTGACAGTGGAGTTTCTGACACCCAGACAGCTGGACATGTCCGTTCCCAAAGCATTGTCAGCTCCATGTTCTCTGAGGCCTGGAAACGAGGCACTCAACTGGAGGAATCCAGCAAGGTAACAAGAAGACTTTAATTTGAGAACCAACGCCCAACAAAATGTATGAGACAGTGTTGTACCTCTTCCACCTCTGTCTTGAGTGGCATTTCTTCTCTGTTTTATGTGGTTAATTTACACTGCTATATAATTGTTTTTTAGGATTCACTTTTTCAGGTAATTCAGCCCTACAACTTGCTTTTCTTTCTTTTGTTTATGTGCATAGAAGCTTTTTGTTCTTTGAAGGCATTATGCAGCCCCTCTCACAGAGTCCTATTTACTAATGTTGAATGAAGACAATAAAAAGATAAGCTGTTAACAAGTTGAATGAAATTCTTTCACTAAGATCTTTCTCCAGTTAAGTAGCCACATCTTTCCTTTGTAAAGATGTGAATAACTGGGGCCTGAAAGCAAGTATATATATTTTTAAGTACTTCAGTAGTTTTTATTCAAAAGTGTTCTATTAGGTGGAAATGGAACTAGTAACCTCAGATATGGTCAAAACAAAAGTACTGACATTGTCAGCAGTTGTGGTTTAAGGCAGATGTGGTATCTCCTGTTGCTGGTAGAGAGTTACAGAAGACTTTGACCCATTGAGGCTGGGGCTTAGGTCTGTTGTGGTTTGGTTAGTTTTCTGTTCTTTCTGTTGTTAACTGTTGTAGTTCCTGGGGAAGATTTCCACGCACAGGAGAAATTCCACTGAAGCTGTTTGTTGTTAGGTTTGAAGGAATCTCCAGGTTCCTGAACAGCCTTGAGGTCATTAACTGTAGCAGCTACATGTGGAAGTGCACTATGAGAAGCTGTCATTACTTCTGTCAGTTCTGAATCTTCCCAGATCCCAGGTTCAAGCTAGAGAAGGAAGCTTTTTAAAACCAAAACCACAGGCCAATACACCTGGCACTGGTGCTTCAGATAAATAACTAAAAATAAGATAACACATCTCCTTTTCAAATGAGAAAGCATATGACAGTGTGAAAGCTGACATGGCTGCATCCTTTGGGATTCATAACTTTTCTGCAATGCCTGCTGGCCTGGAAGCTGTCTGATTCTAATAGTAATGTAGTGCTCAGTCCAGAAATGTAGCTTGCTAAATTTTGGTCCAAGTTTTCCTACTGCATGAGTGCAACACATGGTGCATGTCCATCAGCAGATGGCTTCTGTGTGGGTATAGGATGCATCATTTCTGTAGGAGTGAGCTGCAAGAGATGGGGCATTTGCTAGCAGGTATCCAACAGAGGTGAAAGAGTACTGCTGTGAGAATGATAATGTTACTGTTTCCTCAAGTTTTGGGTTCAGTGTAAATCCTGCTGCTACTCTGTGAGATTTTAAGCAAAAGTTTGAAGTTCACTACCTTGGAGTTACTGTTGTTCTTTATCAAGTCTGTAGTGCTGCTGGCAATTGCTCATTTAAACCCCAAGAATTTCTATGCTACCTGATTCAAGCCATGGTAAAAATAAAATATTCAGAATGCTTCCTGCATTGAGGAAGCTATCCATGTACATGTATCAAGATTTCATCAATTTGAATTCCTTTCTGCAAATCCAAGAAAAGGTATATTTCTTCACCTTATGCATAACACAGGTAAATGGATTGCCCTAAAACTTCCAAAGAATCCAAATGAAATGAACAGAGTAAACTTACAGAAGCTGTGTTAAACAATTGAGTGAATTGGTGACAAATTTACTTTCAGTGAAACTACAGTGTAAATCTGGCCCCAGGAACTTGAATAACTAGGAAATCAGACCGGCAGTGGAAAATGTTAAACTGTGTGGCAAGAAAGGCAACAGCAGTGTTCAAGAATTGTAATTTACATGGAAAGGTGTTACCCGTGATACTGAGACATGCTTGCGTCAGATTAGTCTCCAGTTACCTCAGAGGCAGCTTTGCTACAGTGCTTTGGTGTCAAAGCTGCCTTAAAAGTTCTTGTGGGCAGGTTGCTGCCGAGTGCCAGAACCTCCCTGCGCGTCCCTTCCCCTTGGGCAACAGCTCTCTCCCACCTTGTCAGCCTTGGCTCCTTCCCCTGGGCAGGCAGGGCAGAACAGAGCACGCTGTGTCTCAGCAGGGAGATGGCATTGGTGCTCTTTCCAGCCAGGGTGTTGTACTATTGCCTCAACAAGTTAATAATGGGTGAGTTCTGCCCACTTTTCCCTCATTTACCAGTTGCCAGTAACTTCCCAATAATTTCTTGAAGTCAAAAACATACTGAGATTTCTAGAGATCTGTCATATTTGACCTAAATTTGCTAACCAGTCCAAAAGCATGGGAAAAGAGATGGCAAACAGTTCAATTGCAAAAGTTTGTTTTCTCAGGAAAAAATAGCTAAACAAAAAAAGGCACAGTTTATATAAAAAGAGATACTATTGTTTTTATAGCAATTTTTTTAGAGTTCCAGATAGTCATGAAGATGCCTGTTAGAAATAGGAATTGACAGTATGCAATAAGTAATTTTTCAAGATACACAGAAGGACATCACATAATTATAAGGACAAGAAAAGGACAAATTAATCTCTCTCAAGGTTCTTCTGTGAACAAAATATCACAGAATATGTTTCTGGATGTTGAAATTTAATTTGATTCTCTGGAGATGGGAGGGGCTTCTCCTCCTGAGATGCCCAATAGTCTTTTCTCTGTCCTGAGTGTTTAATTTGTTCACTGTGAAGACGACTGTCTTCAATGGATATAAGGAAAACACCACCCTCTTTCAAATATATCTAAGGTTAAGAAAAACTTCTCCCAAAATGCAGATAATCCATCTGCTTCATATTTTGAAAGATTGCTCTTTGCCCAAAGAATACTTCGTTCATTTGTTCCCAGTTGGGCAGTGAAGAGCTCATTAAGTCTCATTTTGCTTGTTAAGATTTTTAACACCTTATTTCAAACTGTATGCTACAACAAATACCCAAATACATGCTCACTGTGTCTGCTTTAAGGGACAAATTCAAGATTCCCCAAGGTCTTGCCATTCAGGGATAGCTATTCTGTTATGCCTTCATCTCCCTCTCTGTCTGTTTTATGCCGCCTTTATTTTTCCTGTTGCCTTTTGCTGTCTCAGGTGTCAAAAGTGAAGCTCAGCACAACTAAGGGTAGCACACCCATGGTGCCTTATACAGAGCACAATTAAGGTCAGGTGGTGCTAATTGAAAATTCATTAACCTGGGTGATTGGGAGAATGGTAATTTACAGACTAACACTTGCAAGAGATCAAGATTTTTGTTTTGTAATGTGAACACCTTGATTTAGTTCCAGACCTGTTAATATTCTTGCCTTCCAGACCTAATGTGACAGGTAGAGGCACATCCCGTGTTTGTTGTAAAATCACTGTTTATTGCTTCTGACTCTAATCCTTTTGATGGAGTTCTGCACAAACAGACACTGTGCACCTGTGTTTAGAACAAAGCAATATGCAAATGTGCTTTTCCCGTGCAGATGAGCATAATTGGGCTTACTTATTGCAAAGTATCTACTAATAAGGTATAGGTACCAGTGTGGTCAGTCACCGTGGTGGTGGTGGTGTATGTCTAATGCATGTTTCTATGCTGTGCACTGTGAAATTCACAACTTGGCTTGTAGCCAAAACACTTCATATTAGGAGAATATTTATAAATTTCAGTAATGCAATTGTCGTTTTAATTTTTAAGAGGAATGTAGGCTTACAGTTTTTGAGAAACAACTTAACTTGATCACAACATGAGTAGACTAAAATACTGCCTGCTGCTTTCCCATTGATCCTTCCATTAGTCAGCTTTTCCCTGTTTTTCCTTATTTTTTTCTGTTTAACATATGAGTTGCATGTGTAACTTTCCTTTCCCAAGTTTACTTTGTTTTGCAGATGTCTAAACGTTTCCTTCTGGGGAAATTTTCTAGGAAAACTTGGTTCTCCTTTCATTTTCCCTATTTTTTCCTTGCCAGTCGTGGGTAGTAGAGCATGTGAAGGAAAAATATCTCAGAACTCTTCCTGTGCAGAGCTTGCTCTCAGTGTGTTTTAGAGCAGTTCAGGATTTCTGCATTTTGTAACATTGAACAGTGTAAGGCCTGAACTAACAGATACAAGGATTTGACATGCTCTGGGAGACTGTGTGTGGTTTGATTCCAGTCATACTGAGCTGAGATGTCTACAGAGTCTCTGGCTCTGCCTCTGTCATGGCCTGGGGTGCTCTGAGGGGAGCTCTGTTTGGGTTATTATGCTTGCCCAAAGCAGGCCAGTAATTATCACTGGGTCCCACTGCCTGCCCCGGGGCAGTAACAAGGCTGGTGTATTTTCCCTCTGTCAGCTTCGCTTGGAGCAGAACTGGCTCCACTGATTTTTGCCGGCTCCCCTCCCGGCCTGCCCCATCCCCTTGCATGGTCCAGGCTTGTCAGTGTATGGAATTGTCTCTTGCTCCAGTGTTTTGCTAATAATTCTTGCATGCTGTAATCTGCCACCTAATTTTTAATGTTGGGCACATTTAGACCTTGACTTTATAATCTCTTTGTCTCTTTCTCTCTCTCCCTCCTTCCCTCTCTCTTCTTTTTCTCCCTTTCCACTTTCACTAAAAATCCCTTCCCCATAGGCCCGAGTGGAGCCTGCAGGTCGGCCCTTCGTGTCTGTCGCAGCTCCCGTGTCCCCGCAGACGAAAGCGGTGACGCCCTACACAGCATCGCAGCCGTCCNCACCACCCCAGGCACCCCCAAAGCCTGTCATGGCAGCTCTGCCCCCTCAGCCTAGTGGGAAGGCAGCGTCACCAGGGGTCACACACATCACTCCCCCTGTGACTGCACCCTTGCCCCTTGCAATAAAGAAACAACCAAGTGTCACTTCTCCCCAGGTGCCTCCTCTG
>VXBC01012570.1:1614879-1689113 GCA_013399945.1 Ploceus nigricollis | reverse complement strand
CCCCTCCTGGCCCCACTCCCCCTGCAACATTCCCAAAGCAGCAGAGTTTCTCATTAAAGCCTCCTCTATCCCCTCAGTCTCCACTGCCATCGGTGGTGAAGCAGATAGTCAGCCAGTTCCCCCCTCCTCCCACACCACCTGCCACTGAGCCCCAGCCTCTGAAACCCCTTCCACTGAGTGTGGCTCCACAGTCGCCTCCAGCAGTGAAAGCAAAGCCCAAATGGCAGCCTGCTGCTGCTCCTTCACCAGATTTCCCCCCTCCTCCACCAGAGAGCAGTTTAGTGTTTCCTCCTCCACCTCCTTCCCCAGCTTCCTCTGCAGGTTCTCCCCCGCCTGACAAATCAGGGTCTCCAGTCAAAAAGGCCGGCAAGACATCAAGCCCCGGAGGGAAGAAACCACCTCCAACACCTCAACGCAACTCCAGCATCAAGTCCACGAGCTCTGCTGAGTACCATGAGTCCAAGAGACCTTCAGTGGACCGCCTTGTCAGCAAATTTGCACACTCCCCAGAGCCGTCAGGATCTCCTTCCAAGGAGTCATCACCTCCTCCAGCCCCTCCAAAGCCAGGAAAGCTCAACCTTTCTGGTGTGAGCCTGCCCATTGTCCTTCCACAAGGTGGGATCCCAGGCAAGGCTTCTGCTCCAAGTGCGTCTGGAAAGGAACCTGTGGTTGAATTCCCTTCACCACCATCCGATTCAGACTTCCCACCACCACCACCTGAAATAGATCTTCCTCCCCCTCCAGTAGAAATTCCATCTGTGTTTTCAGGCAGCACCTCTCCAAAAGTTGCTGTTGTAAATCCCCAACCACAGGCGTGGTCAAAACCATCTGTGAAAAAAGCCCCACCACCCACACGCCCCAAGCGGAACGACAGCACCCGACTGACACAGGCGGAGGTTGCAGAGCCCCCAGGGTCAGCTGGCCCACAAGTGCCCACCTCACCCAAGTCCAGCCTTAGCGTTCAGCCGGGATTCCTGGCAGACCTCAACCGGACGCTGCAGCGGAAATCCATCACCCGGCACGGCTCGCTCTCCTCCGCGCGGATGTCCAGAACAGAGCCCACAGCCACCATGGACGACATGGCCCTGCCTCCACCCCCGCCAGAGCTGCTGGCTGACCAGCAGAAGACCAGCAGCTTTGGGGGCAGTCATATATCTGGCTATGCAACGTTACGGAGGGGCCCGCCCCCCGCACCCCCCAAAAGGGATCAGAACACCAAGCTGTCACGGGACTGGTAGTCAGTCCCCAGGGCCAGAACTCTCCATGACTTGTGGGCTGCTCCTGTGATCGGCCAGTCCATGATCCCGTGGAGAGGATGTGGGGATGTGGATAATAGCCCCATTAAAAGAGGTGATCTCAAACTGCAGCTATGGCTAAATGTAAAGATATTCCCCTTTCATGGCTAGGTTAAGAAAGATGGTGGCTTAGGGGTATTGATACTTTATTGGGAGAAGTGGGTGGAGAGGTGTTGGCTTCATTCTTTCAGTTTCTTTCACCCTTCTCATGGATTGGACCAAACCCCCATTTTCTTTTTCTGCATTTAGGGGAGGGGGAGGGAGATAATTTTTTTGTAGTGTCTGTCCACGTGAGACATGTTTGTGCATGTATTATAAGTGTAGGTATATAATATATTGTGATATATTTCGTCGCAATTATAGAAGATAACCAGAATGTTTTTGTAGAACCGTATTTATTGTTTCAGTCAGTATATTATCTGGAATCGGACTCTAACTGGTCAAATCTTACATAAAGATGGAAATGTAGGGGGCACTTTAAAGAAAGGAAATAAAAAACCCAAACCCACAAACTTCTCAGCAGCTTGTGGTGGGTAAATTCTGCAAAGCTGAGGTGTTCGGCTGATAACTGTACGTTGTCCATTGATTGAAAAGTACAGATGCAACATACCAAAACATTCTGGTCATAATACTACTGAAAATGAGTATGTTCAGAGGAAAGGAATAGATTTTATATATAGTGGGCTGGAGTGAAATATATTTATACTATAAAGAGCCTCCCCCTCCTTTCAAATAGTTTAAAATTATACACTGATAGAAATTATTTCAAACTTATTTGTCCATGCAGTTAAGTAGGATAAATATATATTATTCCCAACCATTATGCATTCTAACTGATAATAGGCTCAATCATTTGTTTCTATGGCTCAAGATGAATATATTTGTGTTAACCCCTTCTGAAAGCTGCCAGGACTCCTGCAATCGAAAATCCTGCCAACCCCCAAGGCTGACCCACGCCGATCCACGAGCTGTCCATGTAACTCTTACCCTGAATGAACAGGTAGGTGTCTGTAGAAAGTGCTGTGTGCTCACACAGGCATGCACAGCATCCAGTCTCACCTGGTCTGGGCCTGGTAAGATGTAGTGTCTTCACAAAAACAAGCGTCTGGAAATGTGTGAAGAAAGTATTGTTTGTAATTGATTAGAAATTGTCAGGAAATTTTTGTTTCTGGAAAGAGAGAAGGGAGCAGCAATTTCAGGACAAGCAGAGTAGGAATTCTCTCTTTTCTTTGACCTGCCAGAGACTGTGAGCAGTGCATTAACCTGTTTATTACAAAGTTGCACTTCTAGCAGTCAAGGAAGAAGACTGGAAATAAAACAACCTTAAAGAGGCAATTACACTGCTAGGAATTTCATCTAAGGGCCCATATGAGTAGAAAATAGACTATTGGTTTGCTTGGTTTTTTGTTAGTCGCCGATTTACAATCGGTCACCACATCAAGCATGACAGTCCTTTTTCTTCAGTAGCTACTTCAGTAGCTTGATTGTACAGTCTTACCCACATATTCAGACCTTGTGATAAGGTAGTGTACGTGGTCTTATGTATCACTGCACATTCCTTGCAGGGTGGTGGGACAACAGCCTTTGTAAAACAACTAAAATACTTTGACTGTAACTACCCCATCTTCAGCTGTTACAGCTTCTCTTGTCAGCATGGGGATACTGTCAATACATACTGTCAATAGGCTCATAGGGCAAATAATTTCACTGTTTGCCTACTTTTTCTTCAAAAGCAAACTTTAAATGCTTTCTTTTTCCCAAAGAATGAAACAAAGACAGCAGCTTGACCTGGTAGTATCCTCACATATGTAAAACCAATATAAATTAGTATCTCATTAAAGTAATTCAGGATGATAGATTTTAAAAATATTGTGACAGTGTCCCCCATTTTTTTAATGAAGTTTTTTTTTTTTAAGTCCAAATAATGAAATAAATGTCTTTGTGAATATTTTATGAATAGGAAAAATGTTTTGCTAATTTGAGGTGGAAAATTACACATCTATAACTATATAGTTTTAAATAGGTGCATCATGAAAAAAGAAAAATTAGTGGTGCTGTCTCTGCTGAACTGTTTCATATGATTTTTTAAAAATCTGTTTCAGCACCTCTGTAAATTGTTTTAATATTTCAGACTAGATTTTTTGAGCAATAAGAGTATATACCATTATGTGCATTTTTAAAGCACTGCTATGGAAAGGCACTTTTTTGTATCTTTCAAATTGTTCACCAAGTTTTGTTTCTACTATTTTTGTGCTTACAAAGTGTCCTTAAAAGCATTTGCATTGTTGATTTTAAGCATGCTCAGTGTAGCTGGTGACTAACTTTACAGGAGGGTTGTTAAGCTATCCTGCAGTTCATGGGTGCTGTAATTTTCACGTTGGTCCTCCTGCTGCTTTGTCCTGTGCACAGCTCCTGGGGCTCAGAGGGCAAAAGGTGCTCGCTACAGCCGTAACTGCTCGGCCCTTAGCCAGGACGGGGAAGTGGGCACATTCTCCTACTCCTGGCAAGATGCACCTGGGCTGATGCAACATGTGCTCCCAGGTGAGAGCAGTCAGGGAATTCTGCTTGCCCCACCTGCTTTTCTTTTCCCCAAGACAGCCTCACTGGTGTGTGTCAGTTCCAGCCCTTTTACTTTAGTTCATTCAGTGCGGGTACCTCTGGGCTTCGGACTCGGCACATCAATGTTTTGAGTGCAATTTCTTCAGAGGCCTTTCAGCTTTGTTCTTGTTTTCCTGTGCCCACATTTATTTCCCCAGTATCTCTCCCTAGGCAATTAATCCATGCTTGCTACTGCAGGCTGCCCACAGCTTGCTGGGAGACAGCTTTGTAACTCCTAAAAAAAGAATGAATGTCAGCAAAGGTGGCACCCTGTATTCCTTCTAGTTACAGTTTCCTTCCTAAGGCAGTAGTGATCCAGTGAGTGGCTGCTGCTTGCTTTCTCTCAGCTGAGCATGGAAGTTTGGCTACAGTGTGGTTCAGACAACCTGGTTGCCTTTTCAGGTTATGAGATACCCCCTACTGTAACTTGCTTTTCCAGTATATTTACTGGTTTTGTGACAGTGAATATTTACACCTTATTTTGCAAGTAAGTTGTTTTCCCCCATGTGCAGTCATCTTATAATTGCACCATAATATTTATTAAATTAGAAAATTAAGGGGCTGGATTTCAGACGCCCAGGAAGAGGCTTCCTGCTACAAACATGGGCAGTAATACTTCTGGCAGTTTTAAAATGGGCATGTGAAGGCTGAGTGTTCAGACTCCAGACACAAAAGTGCTTTGATCCCAAAATATGCAGCGTGTACGGCTGGAGTTGCGTTAACACGAGGCAGAGCACAGGCTGGCCGCTTGTTAAGGTGGGTGTCAGGGGACCCTGCTGCTGCAAGGGCAGCTGAGGGGGCTCAGCTGTCTTTGTTAATCTTTTCCACATTTGGTCTTCACTTCCCCTGTGCTGTGCAGCATAGCATCCACTTCTGAGTACCAGAGCCCTGTTCAGCCAGATGTAGAAAGATGCTGTGCCTGCAGCCCAGGTGTAGAAAGCAGGGAGCTATGCTCGGACACTTACATCACCATTCAGGTGCTGGGGAGTTGCTTTGAAAGGGAAAACTAGGCTCTTCTAGCAGCACTAAGCTTAGATGAGAAATTACTTTTAAAACCAAAAGAAACCAAAGGTTCTAGACAAACCATAGGTAACGTGTTTCAGGTGGCTATGCTAGGGGTCCTGTTTAGTCTTTTGACACCTGTAGCTTGGAGAGGAAGTTAGGCGCAAGTGTCTGAATAATTCTCTTATTTTCTATGGAAGAGGAAGTTTCCTGCTTCACCCTGCACAGTGGTTTCCTCCTGCGGCAAACCACCCCTGACTGCTCTGACTTGGTGATGACCTCAAAGCCAAAGAGCTCCTCTCCTGAGCTTACTCTGCAGTTGTCTGCAGGGCAACAGTGAGTGACAAATCAGGGAAACAAAGTGCTAGTACCTGGATTATTTGGTTTCAGGTCTGAGGGGAGAGGAAGCAGTTTTTTCAACAAGTGCATTTTAACATTTACTGTTCTTGGCTTGCACATTTAAAGGTTTTCTAATTCCTTCTTTCTGTGCCCTTAGGCAACCAGATAAATCATATCAGCTCAGAGATAAAGTGTGGCCACTCTTCCTTTCAGTTAAATTTTTTTCCCACAGTTTAAGTTAGGAACCAAAAGTGCCATTTCAACAGCAGAAGGGCAAAAAGAAATTTTCTGCTTTTTACAGAAAACAGCATAGAACCAAATTGTTTTGCTACAGTGGTACTATTGCAGGTAAATTTGTTTCTTATTCAAAATAAGATTATAAGTGGGTCCTAATATGAGTATTTTCACCTAGTGTCATGTTAAAATCAATTGCACTCCAGAACAGCAGTATGAATTCCTGGCAGAAGGTAGTGAGGATGAAGCCAGAACATGGGAGTTTGGTTGGTTGCTGGGGTTTTTTTTCCTTTTAGTATTACTAAGGTGTAGACACACAGTGCTCCTCAGCTGCAGGTGAGTCGTACTACTTTGGGGCCTATTTGTGGCACCCGGTGTTGAGCTCTGCATTCATTCCCTTGCACCACTGGGGTAGACTCCAAACCAGAGAGGATTTAACACTACAAGGGATAGATTCTCTTGGATTTTTTTGCCACATGCTGGTGGGGTTTTAAGCTTCATTTTGGAATTCTGAGTTTGTCTAAGCTGAGTAATTTTCCTTTCTGAATTTTCTTTCCTTCAATTAAAAAATGCCCATGAAGACTGACCAAACCAGGGTTTTGTTGCAGGGGCAGCACACACTAATACTGTGACACAGGCTTGATCTACTTTTGAGAAGTTTAAGACACTAAACTGCGAATGAGATGAAAAACACATGCTAATCCAGCACCATGTACATTATTCTAATTGCTACTAACCAACCATGGGGAAAACAGTGACTTGGGTAATGATCATTTGGTGCTCTGAGGCACTCGGTGGGGCAGGGACTCAGTGAGCTCTCTGCTCAGCAGATGGATCTTGGGTAAAGGGGAGTTAGAGGAGGTAGAAGACTTGGAGGAACAGGAACTAGTGCTGTAGAAATGAATGAGAAGGACCTTCAGTAACAGATTGTGGACACTACCCCGCCTTATTTAAACACTTGAAGGCAACTTGTCTTTTAGGAGATTTTGGAATTCAACCGTTTGCTACAATGGAAAATAATTTCCTTCCAGCTTTCCCAAGATGCCAAAGATGCATTCTGAGCTAAATTCCAGGTATGCAGATGTGTGTATACCAGTCTCTTTTTGCCAGGGATCTCATACTGCTGATCTCTAGCACATGTCTGGTGAGAGAACAGGGTGCCACTCTTAGATGTTGTGTGTCCCTTGCCTTTAACCAACATTGGAAACTAGGTACACACTTGCAAAGGACAGTTTAGCAAACAAAGCTATGCCCATTGCACCCTGCTGGCTGATTTGGTGCAGCACAACAGAGCTTTGTACTTCTAAAAGAAAAACTAAATGTTTTGTCGTAAGTTGTAATTGGAAATCTTAGGCCTCCTAGTGGACTGCAGTGGACCAGAAATGAACTGGAGCAGCAGTTTGGTTTATGGCTTACACTAATTGTTACCAGTCACTGGGAATATTCTGTATAATACTGGAGATGCAAGTGTAAGAAGTGTCATTGCAATGATGATTTGTCTGTGCAGCAAACTTGTGCTGAGTGCTGTAAATACATTCATGTTTACTGCTTTAAAAAGAAAATTGCACATTTTATCTTTTAATGGGATTGCCTCCCCTCTTCTTCCCTTTCCAAACAGAAAAGAAAATTAAAAAAAAAAAAATCAAAGCTCTTTTAGACTGATAGCATCAGGTTGGGGGGAGCTTTGCCATATTATAAATATATATAAATATATGTATAAATATACTTTTTTAAGCATGAGAGAGAACAAAAGAAATACTACATTATAGAGTACCCAATATAGATCATTATACAATGGAATATGCACAATTCAATAAAGATGTAGTTAAATTTAATACTTCTGTTTTAATCCTCTGTCTTGCAATTTTCCTTTTTCATGAGCTCAGACCCACACTGTGTTTTCAGATCATCAGTGGTTCCTCTCGATAGGGGTCAGGTAGCTGATGCAGCTGTATGCCATTCCTGTGCTCACTCCCAATGAAGCTGCTGTTCCGCCTTTGCACATTTCTTTCCGCTGGGTCAGAACTGGCTGTACCAGCCAGGTGCTGCACACCAGTTACAGGTCTAAAGAGGACCCCATGTGAAGGCTCACCTCTTCCATCTGCTCCTTGCTCGGGCTTGCAGAGTCCTGTCCAGCTCTGCTCACACAGAACAGCTGCTGGCTGGTAAGTGCTGTTGTGGCCCCATTCTGGGAGCTGTAGGGAACCTGGCTGGGAAATGCTCTCAGCCTCACCCTGCAGCCCTCAGTAGCAGAGATTTGAGAATTACATTAGTGAGTGCAGGCAAGGGGGAGTCCCACAGAGGGCCACAGGTTGCAGAAGGCAGCAGGCCAGATGTGAAGTGCTGTGTGAAGTGCTGTGCTCAGAGAGCCTCAGGGACAGGGCTCCTGCCCGCACAAGCCACGCTCCCTGGCCCTAGTGCATTCAAGTCTGTAGCCAAAGACAAAAAATGTGACACGGCTGTGGCACGCTCACAGAACACATGAGGTGTGCTTTGTTCTTTTTATTTAGGGCTCATAACAAGAGGGTTTAGTACACAGCAACAATTAATTCCAAGTACAATTAAAAAAATTTAAAAATTGGGTTTTGCACTCACTGGAATGTGGTTCAAATGGCACACACACTAAAACGTTACTGGCGGCATACAGCTCCCCAGAGTCCTGTGGGCTTGGTCATTTACAGTGGGCTCTGCATCCATCCACTGCATCAGCAGTGCCAAAAGCAAAAGCAGAGCATGCTGCTCCACCTGCAAACCAAAGGAGGGGTATCTGCTTTCAGAAAAAAGTGCATGGACAAAATCCATGTTAGACACTGACATCTCCAGAGAATTCATAGAAACTACTTGTCCATGCAAGTTGCAAAAGACACTTTTTCAAATGTGAAAAGAAGCACTTGTTCTTTACAAAAAAAAAATCTTGGACATGTCAGCACTTACCGAGGCGCTGTAATGGAAATAAATTTGTGTATAGCTCTTCCTTAGTCAATAGTGGTAGGATTCTTCGGAGGTGTAAAGAGAAACTGGAATAAATGTACTGCACCCATTTCAGCAGGGGCCCCATGTCAGTGTTCAGCAGGGTCCTGGGTGTAGGCTTACCTCTGGACAGCAGGCCGCTGCTGCCCTCACTGTCTTGTAATAAGCACAGGTGCTAATTAAGTTAGTATGTTTAGAGTACCAAAAAAAACCCCCAAACCTCTTCCTCCATTGGCTGGAGATTACACAAAACACATGGATGGGGTTTTTTTTGAATGAAAGCAGCAGAACACCATGATCTGTGAATTATTCTCTTTAACAGCAGTTGCCAAACCATGGCTGCATCAAGCTTTCAGCATGTCCCTGTTTTAACATCAGAAGTAGGTAAATAGGGCTGTTACTACACATTGACTTCAGCTACTGTGGGGGGAAATCCCCAAAACAAACCACACATTGTTCCCTTCTTGTACTGTTCTGACCTCTGTGTAATAACCATTTTATCCACAAAGTGCGGCCGTGCCAAATACTGAGAGATGCCAGAAGCTGGGGAAGGTGAATACACCTGTAAGCACAGTAAATTCTTGTAACTGGCACCCCAGAAGCTGTATCCCAGGATCCTGCTGGTACTCAGTTTCCACCACCACCTTCCCTAGAGGTTAGTGTTGTAAATACTTGCCTCAGTGAATGCAACAGTGTTGTACCTTTTCTACTGCCACGGTTGCCAACATCGGTACTGAAGTCTCTGCATGGGGTTTGTAATGCTGCCTGAAATGCTGCAGTGCCTTCACCAGTGACTCTCAATACTCTGAATGCAACTACTGCTTCTAGTAAAGCCACAGCACCGCACTCTGTTCAACAGCATCCTCTAAGCAGCTTCCAAAAAGGGCCTGCAGAGAATACAAATGTCACCTGTTTTACAGAATGTCCTATTGTACCTCTGGGAGGAGAAGCTCTTATGTAAATGCTCCCAGTTTACTAAACCACATAAAGTTCCATCCTTTCCAGAAAAGAAAATGTGGAAATTTTGCTCTATGCCTGGAGCCCACAGACATAACTAATAAAAAAGCAGGCTCATTTTCAGCAGAGAGGTGCATCCACAGCATCTGCTAGGAAGTGGTGGAAGTTGCTAGGAAGAGGACAGTATTAAGTCACCATCAAGCACAGGTGGGAGACACCACAGAAGCGCAACAGTATCAGTGCACAGTCCTCTTCTACCTCTAGTGAACAATGTGCACATCCACAGCAGGCAGGCAGCCCACACACCCTCTGCTGGAAAAGGCTCCTCAGTCCTGCTGCTTCTTTGCTTTCTTTTCATGATCAACTGAAACACCCCAGGTAAAAGTGGCACTTTTCAGAAGCTGCATTACTGCCACTGTCAACTTTGGCTGTCACCAAGAGCCATCAGCAGCAAGAAAAGAAAATGCCCAGCAGCTGTGAATGGAGAACAAACTGCTCTAGCAAGAACTAGCTGGGTCTAAGCCTTTCTGGCACCCACAGGTAAGCCACCCAGCCACACACCACAGGACCTGTGGTTCACACCAGCAGACATCTCCAGACACTCTTCTGACATGCAACTCAACTATCTGCAAGCATAAGCTGAATTCCAGGAACATGGTCAGCCTCCCGGTAACACACACCAAGCTGTCATCTACCTCAGGGCCAAGCCACACCTCTTGTCCTCCAGTGAGAGCTGTGGCTCTTCGGTGCCTCAGTGTGTGTCCGCGTCTAACCAGTCAGACCATCAAGTAATCCAGCATTGCTTCAGCTCTCTGGTGCCTACTCCAGCCACTGTAATGGACATACCCTCAGGACACTCAGGCATAGAATTTGCTCGTTGCCTCTCCTGCCCCTCTCAGCCCTCTGCTGCAACAGCTGGGGGAAGGAGAAAAGGAGGGGAAGGAATGGGTCAGACACATGCAGCCTCAGCTATCTCTCTTTGGCTGGAATGAAGGCACCAAAATGAACCTGCTTCAGCACTAGATGTGGACAGACTCAGTCAGACCTCCTCTCATGCAGGCACATGACAGAGAGGCAGCTGTAGTTAATAGCTTTGTCCCTGGTGCCAAGAGGAAGGAAGAAACCTTTGATACACAGCAAACCAAGGCAAAATACACTGCTAGAGGATGCTGAACAATTTCTGTGCACAATGAAAACAGCTGGCTGGGCTAAGGCAGTTCTCACAAAGGGAGAAACATATACATTTTGGCCATTCAGCACTCTTTGGGCTATGCTGGAGTGTCTCCTTCCCCCACCTCTCATGCATACACACTCCCGCTTCAACAGCCTGTGATGCAGAACACCATGAGCTGTGGCAGCAAAACTCAGCAGTGAAGAGTTGTTGTGCACCTTATTTAAAATACTGAGGTGTTTCTCCCCCACCCCCCCATTTGCCACCCCCTTTTAAAGCAAACCTGTAAATTAAAAAGGGGTGGGGAAGAGAAGGTTTTGGACAAGGAGAAGTACAAGGGACAAAACTGGAAACACAACCCTCACTGACTTTACTAGCATGCAATCTATGTAACATTAATATACAAAGCCTGTTTACCTTGGCCTGGTCTATGACCATTACATCACATCATCCCCAAACAAGCAACAGAATTAAAATCTGTACAAAATAAAAATATGAATAAAACTCAACAAATTTCTTTACATTAGTACTGCAGAATAAAGCATAAAACCAGCAGGAGGTGACCCAGAAATTCCATCCACAGCAGTTCTTGCAGAATAAACAATTCCACGTTCTATCAGCAGGGACCAAACTAACCCCTGGCCCATCACACCAAAGCCAGTTCTTCAGGAGCTGTCCTGAAAGTGGAATCACTAAGGGTTTTGCAGCCTCTTCTTCTGTGCTGGGCTCTGCACGTGTTCATCTCACACTGCTCTACTCTCCCATCACAGAAAGCTTGCAAGATGAAAAACCAGCTGACTGAAGATTAAGTATCACACACAGTGGGAGTACACACTACCCCACCCACCTGCCAGAAGTGTTCCAGCACAAGCTCTTGCTCAGACTGGGTTAAGACATGTTTCACTAAAGTGTGACCTGCCAGCAGCAGCTTGGGTGCACAGGCAGAGGTTCAGCTCTCACTTAAGAACTCATTAAGCTGCCCTAACGATGCATTTGAGTACTGTGGGCTCAGTTTTTGCCACAAACATATTCAAGGCAAGAGAAGCCAGGAAAACTGATATTCCTGGAAAACACAGCCACCCTGTAAGCACCAAAGGCTTGTGAATGCTGCTGTTCAATCACCTTTGCTAGAAGCACCACCTCCCTGTGCCAAAAGACCTGCCCAATGACACTAGAAACAGTTATTCTAGTGACTGCACAACCAGTGGTTCTGGACTTGCTTCCACAGAAACGATGGGCTGAGGGAACTGAACATGGTTGCTTCTCCTAGTTTTGCTGCAAGAAAACTTCTCAGAAAGTAAAAGGCTTAAAGGGTATCTGTTCTGGCACTCATCCTAAACAATGCTGTCAGCTTCCAGAAAGAAGACAACATGTGGATTAGCAAGGGAGAAAGCGACTTCTATCTGCACATAAGTTTCTTCAAAGTCGTCCTTCCTGCAGACTTCAACCAAGCTGGTTTCTTGTGCGCTGTCACAGGAGTTCCACAAGCTCACAGCAGATGATCACATTCTTCCATGGCCTACAAACACACTTATTTGTTTCTTCCTCTTGCCCTCTGAGCAGCTGTGGCACCTCCCTGCCTAGGCTGGCATCAAACTTGCACCTCCATACTGGTAGTGCACTAACTACCAAGCAAGGGGCTGGGTCAGTTACCTGTACTGGTGCCAATGCCATCACACATCCAGCTCTGCTCTCCTGTGCACTGCTCTGTTTTATACCGGCCTCTCCAGCTGCAGCATTGTCTCACCTCGGACAAGCTACTCTTGGTACTAGCTAGAACTTGGCCAGGTGACAGTCTAAAGATGCCCTTGCCCAGGAGGCTCTCAATTTGCAGGCTAATGAGACTTTACAGGAAATGTAATTAGTTAATGCATGACATTTACCCAAAGGTAATATTTAGATGTTCCTAAGGGCAGATGAGTACAACTATCACTTACAGTGATCTGCTGTGTGCAATCACTGAGCAGAATTGTTAACTGAGACTAGATTAGAAGGCCGAGTATCATCACAAGGGGCTACAGAGCCTTCACTTGGTATTATTCCACCCCAAGCCACCAGTACAGCTCAAAATACCTATTATAATAAACAATGGAGAGGGCTAGGGGAAGAGCTAGGACTACTACTAGTTACTGCTTGGATTTCCATGGGAAACCAGTACACACAACAGCCCTTTTTGCTTCCACTGAAGAGATTTTGGCAATAGACACGAAGACGACAATTGCCGTTTGTCCTGCCTCTGCACAGGGCTCTCACAGTACATATGCAAATCTAGTCGTCAAGTACAAAATAGCCAATTTACAATACCTGATTGGATTTTTAAGATTATATTGTGCATAAAACTAAAGCTGGGGGCAAATTTCTCTAGTGCAAGCAGGCATGAGTAGATTTGAACCTTAGATCACACCCCCTAGAGTTAATCTTCGGACCCCAAGGAGGACCTGTAAACTTTGTTTCGCCTTCACCATCAACTGCATCTGTGAGTTCTGTCTGAACCGGCAGCAACTGTGGCAAGGAGCTCACTGGGGAGAGGAGCACAGTTACATCAGTGCAGAACACAAAACAAATATGTGGCATTCAGAAGATGAGAAATGGGGGTGGGGGTCCTCTGGGCTGCAGCCATCTGAACTGTCTAAACTGAAAGGTGAGTGAATGAAAGCCGGCTCTGTGTGCCCTGTGTCAGCCTACATGTGCAGAGCAGCTGCAGAAGTGTTTATGCTAAAGAAGCATCCAGCTGTCTGGAAGTCAGTTACAGGAACGTCTCTGTGGAGAAATCCCAGTGTTTGCTAGCACATGACTGTTCTTCCAGCTGCACAGGAGTGTAGTGTAGAAACAGGAGGGATGTCCACTGGCCAGTAACCTTCACCACAAGCATCCAGGGCATCCCCAGTGCCAGGCACTGCTTCCAATGGTAGTAGCATGAGGGCACACAGGACTCCTGAGACAGATTCCAAGGCCTGTCCGAAGTCAGAATTCGAGTGAAGCTAATCAACAAGTTTCTTACATCTGAATGGGTCAGCTTAATTCAAAGTCAGATAGCTCAGGATAGCCTCTGCTGGCAGCTGAAGAGCCATTTGTTCAAACAACTCAAATCACTATTGTCTTATCATGAGGGGGAAAAGAAAAAAAAAAAACCAAACCAAACCCAAAAGAGTGGTTGTTACAATTATCCTTCATTCAGTTATACTGGATGGGGCCCCAGAGGCTGGATCTGGGAAGCCCTGACAGCTCCTGCAGCAGGAGATGCAGTGTTCTGTCCTCTGGTCTTCACTCTGAGTAATGCATGATCGACTCCACATAGTTCCCTGGGAACAGCCCCGTCACTCCATTCATGACCCCCTCATACCAGCCATCATCATTTTTCTTGATGACGTAAATGATGGCACCTTCCTGAAATGAGAGCTCATCTTCCTTGTCCTTGGTGTAGTCATAGATTGCCACCACTAGGAAAGAACAGAATGTGTTAGGAGAGGTAGGGGAGGAGAAGGAAAATCCAATCACCCTCCCTCATGCAGGCACTGCCTCACCTGTGTGTGTGCAGAATGACCTGCTGAGAGAAACGGTTTCTTCCACCCCCTTTTGTACAAGCTCACGCTTTGAAGCACATGAGCCAGGACTCCTTTAACTCTTCTATTCTTACTATTTCTAGACCCACCAGAGGAAGTGTCCAACTGATAAACTTTTGGTGTGGAACAATACAACGAGGTCGCTGTGAATCCCCGTGGCTATGACCACTCAGAACTATTCCTACATGTGCTAAACCAGATCTCAGCACAGGAAAGAGCAGGAAAACATGGAAGAGGGAGTGTAGCAAGAGCTCTCTCCAGGCCACAGTACGAGTGAGCCACGGCTGATATCCCAGACTTCCATCTACCTTAGCGACTTCCACATTTAAATCTCTAAAGGTCATGTGCATCTCAATATCCAGCAGCTACTCCCAGGGCACACAGCACCAAGGTGGGCAAATCCCTGTTAGAAGCCATGAAGAAGGAAGGTGGAAATGTACACAAACTGTATCATGACATTTTTCTTACAGCTGCAGAATATTTTAGTGATGGCACAAAAGGTGTTAGGAAAGGCAAAGAAATTGGACAAAGCACTTGGAAATATTAAATAGAACAGTCCTGAAATGCCAGAAAATAGACATAAAATCAATATATTTTTCCAGTCTCGGTGCTATCATGTGTTTTATAGAGAAAGCTAGTTATGCCAGACTCTAAGTACTTCAACAAATAGCATCAATCACTGCTTTGAGAACTTGGCAATGAGACATGCAGTGCTGCCACTAAGGAAAAAAAAAAGTATGTTGGACAGGGATCCTAAAATCTTGTGCTGGGGATAGATGGAAAGATACTCTAAACTAAAGCAAGGATTAAAAATTAACAGCATGTGTTCATAAAACCACTGTCCAAGAGTCCTACTAAACTCATCATTCTTTTCAAAAGAAAAAGAGGTAATTTCCTTTTTGAGGGAGCAAAGGAATCAACACAAACCAACACTAGGGAAACCTGGATCCAGAAGAGATTATAAAATATACAGATCAATCCCAGTGGAAAATCAGAGTATACAAAGAATTTTTTTTTATCATGTGACTAGAGCATACTTTAAAAATACATATTGTTAGCTCTACAATTGTGCCAGCAGTTGTTAAATAACTTATTCTATACAGTTTTAGACATATAATTCTAAGCAAACACCAGTGGAGAAACAAGTATGATTTTAACTTGAAAAATAAGTGTATGAACATGTGATGCATTCAATTTAAGTCCTTCAAAATTCCTTTCTAAGGGTTTTGAAATTTCTTCCTAGAGTCACTGTGCTATTTTTCTTCATTCTCTTGATGACAATAATAATAATCATCATCATCCAAGGATCATGGCAACTTCCAATTCCTTTCTTTCTAACTTTTGAGTGTACTCTAGTCCCTTTGGATACTGAATGGATTCATTATTTCATGATTACAAGAAGGAAAGTCTTCCTTAAATTTGTGAAGAAAATTTGCTTCTTGTTAAGCCTCATAAAATTTACCTGAAGCCTGGTTTTGTTTTTACATCACCACTGCTTCCTCCATTGTGTACTGGCAACAGCCCTCTCTCTAAAAGGCTGTTTAATCCTTCAGTCTGTAGTCCCACTAGTTCAAGCTGTGAGCTTGTCACATGCCCTGAGTTATGAGGAGTCCAGGCCAGCATTGCAAGAAAGGCTCCAGATGAGACAGGAAGCAGCAATACTGACTCAGGAGGTGGCATCCTGCCCTGTCAGCCTAAGCCAAGGCCTCTTTAGTTTCTGTCTGAATGTGTTTCAATGCAGTTATGAAAAACAGAATTACTCATTTAGGTTGATATTCTCCCAATCAGTCATCTTTGGTTCTTCAACAGTTACAGAGTTTGGCTGAACTCTGTTATATCCAATTGACCACAAATGTAGGCTAGGCTGATTATCCAGCTGGAATCTGTGAACACACAGTTTCTCTAAGTGGTGTAAGTGCAATTTTTCCTTCTGGATACCCATTTCCATTCATCTGATTTGCAGAGCCAGGTCATCTTCTTATCTTTTCCTGCCACATGTCCAAGACACGAAGCTCAATGGAAAACTGCAGTGCACATCCCTGGACACTGCAGGTTGACTGTTGCTATTACAGTCACATGGCAGTGTCCTCAAGTTCAGCATCCCCAGTAACTATATCCTACTTAACAATTTCTCCATCTGTTCCAAATGGATCTGCTATTCACTTCCATCCTCAGCTGCAGGCTCCATCCTCAGCTCTTAATGTTAAAAGTTAAATGTTAAACCTCCCACACTGCTTGACCCTTTACAGAATGGGGTCATATTGAATCCCATTCCGATATACAGCAACTCTCTGTATTTGACAGTCTTTGGTGTCCCAGCTTCTATTGCAAAGGTCATCTACCCTAACCCTATAAAAGTGCTCTCATATGAACTTAAATAGGAGAACGGTCATATCAAAAGTACAAGTACAAATCCTAAGAATTGGGAATTCTACTTATTGGGGGTAAATGTGTTGGAAGAGCTACTTACTTTCATCTGTTTTGTCCACTTTGAATTATGTGGCACAGAATACTATTTATAGGAACTTAAGGAGTTGCCACAGGGTAAATTATTTTGCTGAATAAAGCATATTAATTCCCAGCAGTATAAGTATACACGTTCTTTGAGTATTAAAGTCCTCTTTTAGTATAAGGTTTCTCATTAATTTTAAAGCTTCAAAGCTTGCTACAAAAAACTCACAGCCAAGCACTTCTCTCCCAACTCCAGCAAAGCAGTCAAATCTCAAGACATGGGCTAAGTAGAGACATTCAACAGAATGTCTACATTCTGTAACTACAACAGAATCCACACCTATGTCAATATTTCATTTTTTTCTGGTATCCTAAAACTACCATTTCGTAGTTCTTCATATGCTGAAAGCAATTGTATTTTCTACTACTTTTAAAAGTGTTTCTAAAAACAGAGCAACCTTTTTGATGTTTTGGTCATGTAGTTTTAAAAATATGTTTTTGCATGGGTCTCTACATCAACAGAGACAATGTTTGGCTTCTTATACTTTTGTTCTCCGCAGGAAACATTTTCTGACTATAAGCCTTTCTCCAGCTTATCTTTAAAGACTCTCCTTTACAATTTTGCTATCCCATGTGAGATGGAACAGATCTGTGTGTATATGCACCTACATAAACTATTTTAGTTCCCAAGCTCATAAAGTCCCACAGGGAAGCAGAACAGAACTATCATTCAAACATCATTATTTCATCAAATAGAAAGTTGTTTCTCACGTGCACACATTCCCCCCCCCCACCTTGCATTAGTATGAGAGACACTATAAACACACATCAGGGCCTTTTCTTTCTCTTTTGCCACTGACTAAAATGCTGTAATACCAAATACTGGTATGAAGGAGTCTAGGCAGACTCCATGTCCAAAAGCAGGATGGCAGGAGCACATACAAAAAGTTGTTACAAATACAACCCTACTGTCTCTTCTAGCTCCAAACCTACCCTTTTCTAAGTATGTCCTCGGTGCCCAAGGAGGGTCCTCCTCAGCATAGGGATCGCTGTACTCCACCACAGCTGCTTCCTCCTCCTCATAATCCTCTGGAGGTGGGGGTGGAGGTGGAGACTCATCAAACACTGGCTCGTCCACAGGCGGGGGTGGGGGAGGAGTATCTGAAACTGAAAAGAAGTAACAATACAACCATGAAAATGTCTCTACAACCATGGTAGCTGCTTCAAGTAATACTCTCTATCCCAATTAATGGAAGCGAGACCAACAGTTATAACTTGTGAAAATACACTACAGAAAGGAAAATTCAGAGAAGGAACGACCAGGTACCTCCAATAAGATTTTTTCCTTTCCCGCCCTTCACAATTTCAGACAAACTTGCAGAGGCAGTAGAAAATGCAGAATAGTGGCTATATACAGACAAGTCTTTCATCAACTCAATCCAAAAGCCACATCCAGTAATAAGACATTGCACAAGGAAGCAGCAAACTTACTGTTTTCTTGAACTCTGGCCACAAATCCCATTAGTGGTAACTGTGGAGTTACCTGTAGGATGGAGGGGGGAGGAGGAGCAAGGGATGCTGCCACAGAAATTAAAAAGAGAGAGGCATCCAGTTAGAAACACAACAAAGCAGGAAACAGGAAAGTAGACATCATCACCACTCAGACAATGCAGCAGGCTGCCAAGAAGCTGAGATAAAAAGACTGACATTTAAAGAAAAATGGCTCAGGTGGTTTAAGCATATTCCTAATCCTTTCTTCAAGGATATTTCTCTATTTTTAAAATTTACAACCCAGCTCTTTTTCATAACATTAAGAATCCATGCTGAAGCATTTTTCTGATTTGACTATGAGATTCCCTTAAGATGAAGTTTCTTACTACAGAATATAGCACTTCATGAACAGACCTAACTAACAAATATATCAAGAGGACTCTCTGCCTATAATCCTACCCCTTTCAAATCTAGTTGATATTTATAGAGGTGACTAACAGCATCCATGAATCCCTAGTAATGAAAATGGAGATATCTCTTTTTTTTTTCCAAGATGTAGGCCAAAACCCCCATTGAATGAGGCAGCTATTTCAGACAAAACAGAAAAATATGCCTTTTGAGAACTGTGCAGATCTGAAAGATGCAACACTTCTGATCTTATTGACAGAACAGAGCACACTGTGCTGCTGCCAAACCAGAGCCTATTCCAGATGTGCTGCCTGGTTTCCTCCCCACCTGACTTCTCTGCACTGAACTCTGAACAGCCCTTTCACTGGTACCAGAAAAGCTCTCTTTGTACAATAAGAGCTGCCTTTGTACAATATATGTGAATTCCCAGTTAAAGAAGATACTTTCAGCCAGTTGCAAATGCTGTAACGCTGAACTGTGGTTTAGGCCTGGAATGCCAGTTTCAGTTATCTAGTTAAAACATCAGCTAACTAGTTTTATGAGAGTTTAGTATCACTTTGAATAACACAGCAAAATTCTTTAGGTAAGCTGCAAGATGATATTTCAGACAGCACACTTTAGGAGACGCACAAATAATAAATTTCTTGTTAGTATGTGGCATACAAAAAACATTTAATCATGTCCAAAGGGATTAAGGGGAAAAAAAGTCTATACTTCATGTACCAGTACATTTATTTAGCTACTAGACAGAACTAAATAAATTTCAGGCTAATTCCAGAGGTAGTAAGAAAACTGACAGGTATTGATGTAGCATTTTTCAGAATTAATTAACATTATCATAGCAAGAGAAAAGAGTTCTACAGCATTTACAACTTATGTCTCAAAATTTCTTCTGTTTGCTCATTCCAGTAACAACTATCTTAAGCGCTTTGAATTTCTTCTGTCACTCACATTCACATTTCTTTCAGAACCACACACCATGAATGAAAAGACTAACATCCTTTTTGTAGCAAAAGTACCTCCATATAAAGTAAGTTCCATTATCTCACCATTTAATTGATATCTCTTGAGAAAAAACAGAAATATATTTCTGATTACAGTTTCTTTGACTCAAATGATGTGACCTCAGAGTATTTATTCCTTCAAGTGTAATCATGATTGCTGTGAAAAGATTTGGTCTTGCACTTTTTCAAAGCAGAAAAAGGGAACTCAAATTTAAAGTCCTACTGAAAAGCAGTAATATTTATCAATTCAGCATCCTTGTCCCTGCTTTTTCAATTATATACACTAGAAAAGTGTTTAATTTCAAAATGATTCCTCTATTCAACATCATATGGATTCATATAATCCATACATATAATAGGAGAGTAGCTCCAGTTTCCTTGATCTCTTCAATGTACTTTGTTCATGAGCTATATATCTTTTTTTGAAAGAAACAACAAGGCTTTCCATGGAGAAGAATAAATCACTCTAGACAAGCATGCCAAGCAAAAAAAAAAAATTCCAGGCTCAGTTTGGGTGGTGTAGTGTAATCACAATGGTGATGCTAACACTAGTTGACATCATTCCTTGACTATTCTTAACCCCTCAGTTTGTGCTTCAGTCTTTGCACTGTGCAGGGGCTATCATAATATTGTCTCTATATGCTATATAATGACTCTAGTTTTGACCTCTAAGAGGCAACACAACAAATATTTTATTACTAATTATTTTTTATTAAATGCACCAGAAGAACTTTACCTCTGCTGTATAAACATCATCTTAAATGTTCTCCCCCATCTTCCTTCCATACTGACCACTGATAGATTTAATAAACAATTCAGAAATGCTCAAGAGCATCTTCCACTAGGCTGCTTCAGACTGGTAAGAATTCAGCTGTACAAATGGGGTGGGGTGCAACCACCATCTCAATACTTGCCCAGATTCTCCCACACAGTTTTTAGCCTGTGCTGAGCTCTATATTGCTTAGATAATATCCAAAGTTGCAATGTTAAAGCACTTGTTAGGTGGCTTGGCTGGCAAGAGTGGCTTTGGGACAGACATATGCTGAGATCATTCAGAGTCTGCATTTCTTAATATTTTCTTTTCAGTTGTTAAAAAAGTCTCATCACGAAGCAGAAAAAATTGTATTCTCTTGAAATAGCTTTTAACAGAACAGGGCAATGCATGTACCTTTCATTCTCCTGTCAAGTGAATAAACAAACATGACTAGGCCACCATTTTAAAAAATGGCAATGGAAATAACAGTACTGGGTTATTGCCAAACAGCCTACAAACAACAAAAAAGCCATGGCTGGCACCTCCTCTGCCTCTTGTAAGGTCTCTCCTTCCCCCTCTTGTTTTCTACCTCTCTTCAGGAATGCTGAGAAAAAACTGTGGCCTCTGTCCCGTCACTACTGAACCTCCTCCTTTGAAACATCAGTGCCTCTGTTCTTAGGGCTTTCATCAATTATGCATGCTTGAGAATCCTCTCCTTTCAAGGTGAACTCCAAAAAAACCTTGGTTCAGTGTAACTGCAAAGCTAATAAATTCTGTATTCTGCTGGTATATCAAAAAAAAGTCTCCTACTACAACTGCTTATTTATATTGTCTCAGATATGCCAGTATAACTGAAGCATTTTGTTTGTGATTTACAGTTCAAATGACTAATCACCATAATCATTACCTTCTTTCTGGATACACAGACAACTGTGGTTATGCAATTTATTTTAAGTCTATTTGGCATCTTATATGATTACCTATTAACAATGCAATGGCAACTTGCAGAGAATTATCCCTTTCCTAAAGCAAAAAACGCACAGCAGTCATCAAAAACTCTCTGGATATACTGAAAATCATCTTTATTGCAAAAATTGTTTCATTGTAATCCTGAACGGTTTCTTTTGTTGCTATTACCCTTCCTTTCTTGCCTATTCCCCCCTTCAGCCTTCAATATGCACATAACGTGTTTAGAAAATATGACCTATTTCAGGCAACTGGGCTACAATTTAGCCTTACAACCTCCTCCACTTCCCTGTGCCCAGCAGGACCATTCATTTCCATCTCAAGCTCAGCTCACCCTGCAGGGTAGCTCACAAACAGTAACAGCCAAACTTGATCAAACCCCTTAAATGCAGATTGCAGCATTTGACCTAATTCCAAGTTCAGTGCTCAATTTTAAAAAAAACAAACAAAACAAACCAACCAAAAACCAACCAAACAACAACACCAAAAAACCCCAAAAGCAACCAAGCAACACACACATCCCCTTCAAATTCCACCACCACAAAACACCAACGTACTGTAGTATTTGCAAGTCAACATTGATTTTTGCTGGTATTAGGGCATTTCCTGACAAGAAACCTTCGGTGTGTCCCCTGCATATTTCTGTAGCTTTGTCAAAAGAGAAACTCTCCCCTAGTCTGGTATAAAACCCTCCTGGTCCCATCAGAAGCACAGAAGAAGGACTCCTTAGGTAAAAGGCTACCGTGTTATGCTGACACACAGGACACTCACTCCCTGGTAAGGTCTCCTCTTGCTTTGTAAGGCAGATCACCCATAAAATAACATCACTCGTGGGCTTAGCAGATGACACAGCTCCCTCGCACCCAAACACCACTGGTGTCTCCAAGGTGTCTAATGCTTATCCCAGTGTAACAAGTACAACTGCTTGAACTGTACATTACCCAGAAGGAAAAAGCAAGCAAGATAAAGACTGATTAATGAAGAATCAGCATTCTGGTGCAAAATCAAATACCACACCAAAGGAGGTCCATGGCACATGGTGTAGTCAAGGACTAAAGCTTGTCTGCTAGGGACTGTGACATCAAACGTAAATTACTTGGCAACAAAGCCAGCATTTTTTAAGATGCTTGCCATAATAGAAGCTGAACACTGTGCACTTGCACTGCAGCTTTGGCACAGCTACCAGCAACATACTGAAAGTGCAAGATCTGCAATGGAGACAGAACATAAAATTTCAGAGACCTGAAGGTCACTGTGTTCACCACCGCTGAGTTCAGTGGCGTGGCAAAACTTTCTTACCTGGGTTCTGGTTGTAGAAGGGGCCCCCGTTCATCTGGTTCTGAAGGCTCGTCTGTGATGTGATGGAAGGCGGCCGCCGATACGGCAAAGAGCCCCCGATGGTCGGGGGCGTGTGCCGAGCTGCAGGCCTGTTCATGCTGTAGAACTGAACTGGGTGACCTAGGGTAGAGAGAGAAATGCATTAGCAAAGAGAAGAATATGCCTGCCTTCTCTCTACCTGCATGCAATTTCAAAGGTTTGGAAAGGTTTCTGGCTCTTTATTTTAAGACAGTCTGCATCCTAGGAGTCAGCAACTTCAGCTGCCAGACTGGCAGGACACCGAATGTCTCAAGAGCAATGCAAAACGTAACTCTCCCAACTGCCTGCACTCAGCACTGCCTACAAAAGCCAGTGGGAAAATACAAAGGTGTTTAAACTACAAATCCTCAAAATGAAAGAAAATAATATCTGGTTATTTATTTTAAATAATGTATTACAATAATTTCTTGTGAATTTAGTTATTTCTGAACCTGCAAAAAACTCCCCAAAACATTACAGTTCCACAATTAAGGAACATACATGTAAAAAATAACTGCAGGCCATTTCCAAGATTCAAAGCTGTAAACCCTCTGTACTGAAAAACACAGTATTACCTATCTTAGTGTCATTTAGAAGATATTCAGAGAATCATCTGGGGAGAAATGAATGTTAGAAACTGCTTGAAGGATGGAATAAATTAAGTCAAACTAAAAGACCCTCTTCAAGGGAGCTCTCAATTAAAACAACTCCTCAAAAACTTGCTCTGCATTTTCATTACTTTCTGTATTCAAGATATTGATCGTGAATCCCAGTAAGCAATAAATGAAGAAAGGTATCTTCTGTGCTCACTTAAAATTCTCTGGATTTTATACTGTATATAACAGTAAGCTGGATTTCTTATTCCCATACACGTTATTACACCCCACAAACTATTCTGCTTCCACCATTTGTCCTAGAAGCAAATTTGAGAATTTGCAAGAAAACAAGGGAAGAAGGGATGGTCACTGTGGTTGAGGAGAGAAGTAAATAGAGAAACGGAACAAAAGAATGTACAAATTTTTTTAAAACCTGCATTGTTCTTCATTATGTTTTGCTTGCTTTGCACAACTTCTTACTAGGTCAGTAAATAAAAATACAAGTTGCTTGCTCTGTTACTTGCTTGTAAGAGCAAATGCATAAACTACAGCATCACATTCCCTCTGCTTTGTACCAATGATGTGGAGTACCATATAAAAAAATGCACTTTTTACAGATAAGAAACAGCTAAGAAAGAATCCATTCTATAAAGGTTTTTTCCCATTTTTCCTGATATGTCTTTTCAATGTGTGTGTCTCTCTCTCTGTTACTTAATGTACTTGCAGAAATTGGTGGTGATTGGAGAGAAGGAAGGGGAGAGGGCTAAGAGGTTTTTAAGGACCAAAATCTATGACTTCATAAGTGGTGACATATCTAGTCTCTTAAAATACTTTATTTCAGAGAAGCCATATAAGCAATCTCACTAATAAAACAGGGAAACAAAAGATCTTAGAAATAGTAACTAAGGTGAAATTTCTCTTATGAAATTGTGAATGCGAATTTACAGTCATTAAAATATTAATCTTTGCTTGATTTTGACTTGTTAAAAATATAGAAACAACATGGCTTAAGAACTGGGATACTGACAGTGCATCAAAAATGGAAAAGTGATTGAGGCCCCATATGCCACAGCTCATCTTCATGAAAGTATTTTAGACATCAGGATCATCTTCTCAGACCAAAATTCATCACACTTTAGAAACTTTTGGTCACAGTTATGGATTCTAGTGTAAATATCTTCTAATTTTATATGAGCCACAGCCCTTTAAACTACATGCAATTTCAAGAATGCTTCTGGAACCTGGTGCAATTTTTACTAAGACATGACCACTAATAAAAACACAAACCAAGTCCCTCCCCTGTAAGCAGCTTCCACCATAACATAAAGCAGCAAAGCATGCAGGTAGCTACACATGAATTTGGCTGTCTGAAGGAGATCATTACACTGCAATCTCCTAATCAAAATTTGATACAGGACAGTGCTATGCTTGGTAAGTGCTACACTCTGCAACTTCAGCACATGAGAAAATGAAAAGTGTAGCACTAAAAAAAGGAAGTTGCAATATACACCCTAAGTATCACATATGAAAACAAAATGCTTTAATAATAGTTTGAATAATAAAAATTTGTATTTTACCTAATACTGGACAGAAAAACCCTGCACTTTTCATCAGCTCATTAAAGGAAGACTTGTCATTTAACAACATTGAAGAAACCAGTTACATAAATTATACTTTGCTAGATTGCACTTTTTAAAAATTGCGTGAAAGAGAATATCAGTGCTGGTTCCTGCCAAACAATTATTCTATTATGTTCTCAGAATCCAAACAGAAATAAAAGTATGATTTAGTGAATTATACAAATGTAAAAAGAATAAAATTATAAAATTAAATTATTGCTGTTAATAAAATCAGCACACCTTGAATTGTCTACTGTAACCATGACCTTATAGTTGGGTATTAGCAGATATTTTCTAGTTATAATTAAACTTTTTTTTAAAACTATGAATCACTGCTGCTGAAGTAACTTTGCAAAGCCTTGGATCACGATCACATCTGGGTTCATCTGCCCAGCAGCTGGAGCAGACACTCACCTGCAGAGGGTGTGGAAGAAACAGCAGGGGGAGTTGGAGAGGTGAAGCCATCAGCAAGGGGCTGAGCTCCTGCAGCAGCAGCAGCATCTGGGGCAGCGGAGGAAGGGGCAGGAGGAGCAGGAGGAGCGGGGGCAGGAGCAGAGGTAGCAGGAAGGGGAGAAGTGCCAGCTGAGCCAGCAGGGGCTAAGTGAAGAGAGGAGGAAGAGGTGGAGTTAATAAGGAGATATGTTAGCAAGGATTAGAGAAAGCCTCTGACTATTCAGTGTTAGCTATTTATTAGCTGCCCAGTATTTCAGAATGCATGTGATGAAAAAAACAATGGAGCTGTTAAAGAAAGGCTCATTCCTGTATAGATGGTAAATGAGGGTCAAGCAAATCCACTTCCTTCCAGGTCTAAGGGAACACAACCCAAAACTTTTCAGCGAAAAGTATTACTTTTGAAAGATGTCTTTGCATTGTGTTATTTATGCTCCAATCTCTAGCATGGCTGTCTTTAGCTTTTGTATAAATTAGAAAATATAAAGAGGAAACCAAAAAATTTCCAGCTCTTTGATTCAGAAGCATCATGTATTTCACTGCAAGCGAACTACAGGCTCTTCTTCACTGAAAAGGCTGAGCAAAGGAAAAAGAAGTACTAATAACACTTCCTACTGCTGGAAAGTCTGGGGCCATTACATTGAGCAAGTATCTCTTTGTGATAATTTAGGCTTGCGCTGATGTACTCAAGATTTACTTTGTGCCTGCCTCTTATTCAATCTAATTTTCTAAAAACATGCTTCTATGTATCTGCATAAACAGCCAATAAAAAACATTTATTTGCTTAAAAGGACAAGGGAGAAGTGTCCCTCAGCTCACTAAAAAAGGTGCTGTGTCCTACCTTGCCACATGCAGGCAGCCAGGCAAAAAATTCTGATAAACAAATTAATACATAAAAAGAACATTTTAAAAGCATTTTAAAAAGCACATCAGACACTCTCAAAGAAGATACTACTTGATTCAAACTCATATTATCAATTGCAATGAACTCTGGGCTTCCCTTCGAGTTTAGGAAACTGCAAATGCTCAAGGTTAACAATGAGGCAGAAAGAGGAACAAGAAGTTTCTATTTACCTGGATAGACACTAGGAGGAGATGGTGTGGGAACAGCAATGGGAACACCGACACTTCCACTTCCACTGTTCTCTCGACTACTGCTCCGACTACTTGGGTGGCTTCCTCCACTACTGCCACTGCTGCTGTAAGAAACCAAAGTATCCAGGGTATGAATATGCTGCTGTTCATGCTGAAACATAAGATCCCTCACAGAGCATCTTACAAAATCAGAGAAGTAACAGGGAACAAGAGAAAAGAAACAAGGATGATATAAATCTATACAAAGCTGGGCTTTCCTGAAACTCTCCACTTCGACTACAACACATGAGGTTTTTTTTCAGTAAGTTAGCCTTAGTGAACTTGCCCAGAACCTTTTTCAAAGCATGTCATTCCAGGGTTGTTAAGCCCCTACAGAGCAAATACAGACCTTTTTCCTACAACTTTAAAACTTATGGAGTGCTTAGACTTGTGATTTGTATGCTTTCATATAAGACTACTAAAGCCTAAAAGTTATAAGATAGTAAAATTCCGATTTCTTATCTTTTTAAGTCTACTTGTTTAACCATCCTCAAGTACTTATTATGTTTAAAAAGTAAAGATTTGAATGAAAGTATTTAGATCTATCATATCATGAAACTAATTATCCTAGAAAAAAAAATAGTCTTCTGCAGAGCCCCTGGTAGTGCAATTTAGCTTTATTCTATGTTTGAAGTTATCAATATCCCCAAAACACTACCCTACAATTTCAGCTATTCAATCTATAAACATCAAAGACTGTTCAAAAATGTCAAGTATAAGCATCTAAGCAGCCCTTCAGCATGCAGACGGCAAGTTGTCTTCTCCCAGTTTGGTAATCGTTTAGTAAAATAGCATCATGATCTACCTCCTTGAAAGACTTCACAATCTTAGTCATTCATTAAGTACTCTAACTAAGTGAGATCACTAAAACTGAGGTGAACAGGGGATTAAGTTAATAATCTTAACACGACTCCCTATTCTGGTTTTATTAGTGCTCATTCTCATCACGCTGATGAGATTCCCAGTGCACAGGATGAATGAGGGAGCTTCCCAGCAGAGGGAGGTGCAGGGGGATTTGCTGTTTAGCACAGCAGCTTGTGCCCCCTGAGCACGCCAGGCCGGTACCTGTAGGTGCGGTTGCGCTGGTTGACCGAGGCCGTTCTGACGGGGCTCTGCTGGGCCGGGGCCATGGTGCGCGTCGGGCTCGGCACGTAATCGTTGGGCACCACCGGGGGCCGCACCGGCTCCAGCGTGCGGTACGGGGAGTGCCGCCTGCACGGCACAAGCACACGCCAGAAGCCAGTTAGGGTAACGCACACAAACCCAGAGATTTCTCACTCTCTGAAAGACAGCTACATACTAATCAGGAATGTGAGCTTTAAAAATGGGATTTTTCTATAACTTTGCAGTACCTGTTTTGTAGGATGAGAGAAAAAAACCATTAAGGATGTTCTTCAGGTACTTCAGTCTTCCTATCAGTAAACTGTGTTCCACATCCCATTCTTGTTTTAAAGGTAAGCCATTATCTTGCATTAAAATAAAGCACCATGTTCTGTATGTATATACATAATCACACACCAGCAAACAGTATTCATCCCACTTATAACACATTTTCCTAAGGTCAAAATCAGGTTCATAAATGTTGCAGGAAAGTACTTTCATCAAGCACAGCACAAATAAGGAACAGTGCTATGTACTCATTTTTCAGTTGTTTAGCACCACCTGCAAAAGCCACAGCTAATGATATTTTACTCTCAGGTATGTAATTCTAAGTGCTCTGCACTGAGAAAAGGGTTCCTGTTGGGAAAGGCTGATGATGCCCACTGTCTTCTGGCAGCAGCACACTAACAAAGAAAGACATGATCAGTATCAGAGGATGCAGACCTCTTGGCCTTTGGGAATGGTTAAAATAAATTATGAAACCTCTCCCACTACAGAAAAAGAAAGAATCTTCCCTCTTTTCCCTTCTGTTCACCCACTCACACTTACCCAATAGTTCCTTTTCCTGACATCGGTGGACTTGGTGGCTTCTGGGTGGGTGGTGTTGTGCGAGGCAGCCCACCCATCTTCATATTCTGGGTGCTGACCTGCATGAAAGAACGGGGAGAAAAACGGCCTTCACTGAGCTCAGGGTCCAGGGGAGAGACACTGAGATGCCTTTAGCAATTAACTCTAAGTAGGGGAAGGTTTAAACAAACAAAAAAAATTGAGAGGCCATGCGTTTTATATGCAATTTCCACTCTGCTAGAAGTCAAGAGTTGTGCTCAAAGGACTCTTTATTACATAGTTTTTAGAAATTGTACAAAAAAGTGAATTTGCCTTCAGGCTATCACATAAATGTTAAATCTCTGAGAATACAGACACTGTACCTAACTTGGCTGAACCTCCCAGACATCTTTTAAGAAAAAGGCAGTTATTTCACATGGCACTACTGAACGCTAAATTTGTACAAATATTTTTGAATACTGTTTAAAAATACTAAGGCTTATCTAATAGGCCACAATCTAATGTGATTTATACAGATATGGAGAAGTCAAAGTAATCTATAAATATCATCCATTAATGTTTTAACGTTTTCAGATTATAAAAACTTTTACAGATATTTACTTTAAATATTAGTTACATACATATAAACATACAGAGAAAGCTATTTTGAGAAAAATACAAAGGTGTATTTTTTTCCCCCATTAAATCTGTAGCAATTTCACCTCTAAGAGTTTATAAATAAATCAACAGGGAGAAAAATATGTAGCAGTGATGTGATATAACTGCGGTTGTCCACTTCCCCTCTATCAGGTTATACCTAAAATACTAATGAAGTAAATTTTTTGCATAAAATAATTTACTCTAACTTCTTTCAAAAACTCATTTGCATTCCAGACTGATTGATTAATCTAGGAATTGTAAACAATTGTTACCAATGTGCATTTTGCTTCCCCATAGTCTGCCAGCCAAGCAAAATTCCCCCAATGCGTGCATCCTTATAGGAATCAGTACACAGTCTGCTTACAAAACAGCTCGGATTTACAACTGCCTGAGCCATTGCTTAGGCACAGAGATACTCAGCAAACCTAAACAAGTGTGCTTACATCCCTCTCTGTTCTTCCTGTCATGCTCTATCTCACAAAGTTCCTTCTTTCTAAAACGTAAATCCTGGCTACTGCCCCCACCTCCCATAGAAAAATCAGTGATCAAGGCACTGAAGAGTATTTGCAAACATTGTTGAAGGCAGATTACTCCTTCAAAATTTGACTCCCTTGACAATGTTTAGATTTGCGAATTGATAAATATTAACAGAGTAAAGAGTAATACATTCAGTATTCTAATCTACTGAACCTTGATTCTCTGGCTCTAAATAATCCCAGTGCTATCACATTTTCAATCTGCAGGGAGGAGAAGAAAACCCAAGCACTGGAAGCAGTATTTTGTCAGATTCAAAAACAGATGTTTGGATTTAGTTGTGCAAGAGTACTCTGTAACGTCAATTTAAGACAAAATTACGTTGCACGGCATTATAAAGTCCTTTAAGCCAACTCTAAGCAACAAGAAATCTAAAGTTAATTCAAGTGAGGGATGAGGTAAGCACTGAACTACAACTACTTCAAGGGAAAAGGGAAAGTGTAAAATGAAATACAATTTATTCTATACACGGAACATTTAAGAAATAGCAAAATCTGAATTTTTTTTTAAAGTTGCAGCACCCCCTGTATTTCCTCTTTCATTAAACATGCCTGTTTCACCCACCTACCTATTTGAGTTTTCCAAAAAAATCCCCACAAACAAACAAAATCTACCTTAATTAAATACTCACTGAATTGTCACTTGCTGTATTTCAAACAGCCTGCTCAGCCTCTGTTTTTGGATGTCTTTAGATGACAGACCAATCTGCATGTCCCTGAATAGTCCATTTAGGGGTTTTAACTGGCTACACTATTGTTTCTGACGAGAGGATGTAACTACTGGCTATCACTTCACAGTTAATATAAAATTACATATATTTAATACAAATAATGTTATTATTTTATATACAACGACTGCAAGAACAAAAATGAACTTCTAGGCATCCCCAGGGCTATGGCTACATGAAAAGAAAGGATGGCTGAGGTGGAGGATGCTGCAACATCACACCGGGTACAGCCAGAAGTGGAGCTAACACTCGCCTCACCAATGCAGAGCTCCAGTGACTGCTTGATACTTTCATTAACACTGCAAATACACAGATCCTTGACAAAGGATGGAAGAAAGCTTTAGAAAATGTGGCCAAACAAAAAATGACCCCTTTTTAGCCCAGGAACTTAGCAAAAAGAAACCATCCTTTAAAAAACCCAGTCTGAAAGATGAGGGAATTTACTGACAGTAGGTTTAGTTTCAAGGTCTTGGAAATGACTTTTCAACATCGAAACTGAACTGTTCAGAGAGGAAGTAATTAAAATTTACAAGGTTGTCTTCAAATTTGACAGGACTGGTGGCTTTAAGATCAGCTACTCTAAGTTAAACAACCTTGTGCAAGTAACTTCCCCTTTGTAACTTTGACTTATTGCCAAATAATCACAGAAGAGAAATTAAAAAGAAACAATTATTTCAACAGTTCTGATCAAAATGGACAAATCTTTGTAAATAAAAGCATGCAAGATGCTAAAAAAAATCTAAAATGGCACCAACTACAACTGAGATTAAAGCACTGTAATTTATACAGCTGTCTCCTTCTTTACTAACTTCTGCTGGGGGGGAAGGAAGGCCATTAATGCCCCCTCTCTTCCAAACTTTACTGTATTGCCTTTTCTATTTTGCAGATACGGTTGTAAATACAGTTTCCATACACAAATCCTCACCCACACACATCCTTCTTACAAACATGTAAAATCTGAAGCAACCACAAGAACTCAAGGTCACATTTGCATTTGCTTGTCAAGTTTAAAAAATCATTTTTCTGGAGTAAGCTGGTATTTGCCAGAAGTTGCACTGTTTCAGACATCATTTCCCCTGGTTCTGCACAGCTGGAACTACCCAGATGTAGCTGATTTAATGAGAGGGTGAAAGCAGAGGAATGCATCTGTCTGATGGTGGTTTGTTTGAATGCAGGACCGCACAGGCTGGGGCTGATTTCTAGTTTAAATCTTGCAAATCATTTTAAGAAAATGCATAGCAAAAGAGAGCCTGCAACCAGAAAGATAAAGGAGTATCTGTCTGTGCCTTTGCTCACAACTGCACAGTTAACCAGCCAACCACTGTGTTTAGAACAGAAAAAAAATAAGAGAGGCAGTAATGACTTGGGCACAAAGCTCAGGAAAAAACTGATGTAAAAGCAGGAAGACAACACTGTAAACAGACAGTAGGGCACAGGGTCTGTGCCTAATGCATGCAGGCATTTTTCAAATGATTTTTCTTCCTCTTTCACAGAGAAAAAAAAATATTACCAACAGAAGTTGTGGAACACCAAGAGATCTTGGTTAAGTTTTTTTTAACTGGATACCTTGCAGAAGCTTTTTATAGATGAATTAGCAAGCACATGCACCACAGAAAAATATCTTGTACCAAATTTTGTCAGCACTGCAGCTGGAATTAGAAGTTTTGCTGAGGAAGAAACTACAGAAACTACCTGAAAAGCAGATCCTTGGTAAGTAAGACATCCTAGAAAATGCTCTGGGATCCAACCCCACAGTAACAGCTATAAAATGAACTGTAAAGAAATGGATGCCTATGGACCATTCTGTTTCAAAAGGGTGCAATAGTACTTCATCCAATATTTTCTATTATTGAGCTACAGTTTTAGAAAGGTACCATCTGATGACTTCAAGACACAATACGGCTCTGACTAAAGCACTCAGAAAAACTACACTCTTAATTTAATTTTTTTAATAATTAAGACTTAATTGGCCAATTTCTATTTTTGGCAACTAGTTTTTCATGGATTCCAATGATTTAAACACCATTTTATGGTCCTACATATGACTGAGTTTCCTTCATACTTACATTTTTATCAGCATTTAACATACTGAATTTCTTTAGCACTCCACTGTATAAAGAATATGTACTGAAATAAATCAGCTAAGACTGATAAATTATGCCATTCATAATTATGAATTATAAATTCATTCGGTTTAATTCTTGGGAATATTTTCACAGGCAAAAAAAAAAATCAGGAAGTGCAGAAATACATAGTTGGTGAGATATGAGCTGGTCAAGAGACTGCAAAACTATTTGCATCAATGCCCTGTATTTATACAGATGTGAGGCACTTACCTGCAAGAAAGCAAGCAAGGTGGGCTATTTTGGAGGGTTGGCTTATTTTTGGTTGGTTGTTTTTTTCCCCCAAAAATCCTGAATACCAGATATTCAACACAATCAAAACTCAGGAGGAGTTACTTCCAAAGCTGGACACAGCCAGAAATATTTAAGTGGTGCTTTACATTCACACTGTATTTTCTAGAACTTTCAGGATGTCAAAAGGCAAAATGTTTTGCCCAAAACTAGTAAGAAAAAGTGTCCCATCAGTGATGTTTCATGGATTATATTCAGAGCCTTCAGGCAGTTCCTCAACCTTCTTGAGCAATTTTATATCCAATTATGGGAAAAATCGCCCCAAGGCTGAATGAAAACTCCCTTCCATGCCTTGCTTCATCTTGTTAACGCTACAGAGACCATGAATAGATTTTTGGCCCATCATCTGCTACCTCAAAATAAATTTATTTTCAGGCTGTGCTCAGCCACTCAAATACTTACTGTGCATGTTTAATCAAACCATTTGCTTGTCAGCTCATTAACCAGTTTATATGGAAGTGAAATGTATAAATTTCAGCCTTGTTTTGGCAAATGACCACAAGTAGAAGCTTCAAGCAAGTGAGCTTACTTGCTCTTACCACATCCACCCATGAAAAGTAATTGAAGAACCAAGTCTGGTGAATACAAAAAGGCTTAAACAATGTCATTTTCATTTGATTTTCCTCTGCCTTGTAACTGAAATTCTCTTCAAAATCTGTTTAAAATTTAAGTTACTCAGACACAAATCCAATGCTATAGTCAGTCAGTTTAATACTATAGCTGTTAGGTAAGGCTAAGGGTTTTTTGCAGTCACAAAAAAGAAATGCAGGCTAAACACTTCATATCCAACCACTTTTAAGTGAAGTAAAAAAACCATTCACACAGAACTGGGGTTATTAACTGCTTTTCAGTCTTCTTTCAGCTTGATACACAAGGACTACAGTGAGACAAAGAATAACTCGGGTCTACTGAGAGATGCTGCACAGCTTTTTGCCTTTTTTGTTTTCTCTTTTAAACCCTCATGTTTTGCTAATGAGAAGCTGACTGACACGTTTGATTCCTCAAATCAAATTTCTGACTGGGTTCAGCCTAGTAAATAAAGAAATGGTGTTATAACAAAAACTGTTTTCATTGCAAACCTATAAACAGAAAAAATATTTACTCTGAAAAGCTGTAGAAATTCTTACTGCCACTGCAGATAATGCACAGATATGTCAGTTCACATACAATCTATAATTACACAATTTAAAAACTTTTCTTAGGATAGTCATTACTTTACTTAAGTAACTTAAGTCATTTACTTTTAGTTTACAAACTGCAACTGCAGAGAGCAACAAAGAAAATTGAGCTTGCAAATTTTTTTTTTAAGAACACTGAGAAAACCATCATCCAATATTAAATGTGTCCAGAATAAGACATATTCAGCATCAAAAGTACCCATGTTATGTAAACAGACAGAAAAAGAAAGGGAGGAGACACATTTTGTCATTCTCAAATTAAAAGCATGTAAACACTAAGTGAGTTGAAATACTGTACACCTCGCACACCTTTGTAAAAATAAATTTCAAATGAAATGTGAGAACTCTCTCATAAATTAGAAGTTTTCCATTGTTATCAGAGATACTGTATACATTTAAATACCTGACTAAAAGTACCATCTGTCCAATTGCACAGGGATAGCATGGAGATATCTACAGAAATACTTGGTTTTACAGGCAATCTCAGGAATTTGCAGGATTTTCTTTTAGCTTTTTCCAAGCATAGAAAATACTTAAAAATATTTCACATCAACTTGGAACTTCCTTTAATTAATACACTCGTTCTACATATTGGCATTCTATGTTCTAAAATACAGTTCCCTCACTACAATGGTGGCACCTGCTACCAAAAATCTTCCAGTCCCTCTTTCCCCAAACCAGCTGCACTTCAGGAGGAGGAGATCATTGTATTTAATAAAGGCTATAACCTATCTATTAATTAATGTACTATGAACTCCACCATAATATCATGTAACTTAATTTAATTGCTTGCCTAATTGATTTGATGCTTTTTATTGCTGCTTCTGCAGCCACCAAGACTACTAACATTTAAAGAATTTGACATACTTAAGCCTGAGTTCTTTGATGCACTATTCATTTAATATTCAACTAAATAAATCACTTATCTTGCTGTTTAACAGTTATTAAGTATTTTACACAATTATGAAATTTCTGGAAGTTCCCATAGATGAGTACCTCTGAGTATTTAAGCACTGCTATCAGTTTCTGAAAAAATTAAGAATACTGCAACTTTAAAAAATAATATACAGATTTGAATTTGTTATACACCTTTGAAGCCCATTATCTGAGCAATCTCCCACTGAACCATTAATCCCGATCAAACCGTAACTTACACCGTATATAGGATAAAAAGAATATTACACAGGGGGAGGCTCATATTCAGCTGCTATCTAGTCCATGTATATTTTTGTCTCCTCAAGGCTAGCACAACATCCCTCCCTCATAAATGATCTGCTAGATATGCTGAGGGCAGCTAATATTTTACCACAAAGCTTTTAAAATTAACTGTGTTAACTTCCTTTCATTTACACATCAATTTATATCACAAAATGCTTATCCACAAATGAGTTACTCAACAGAAGCTCTGACACAGAAGGGAGAGCGGGTGTTGTTTTAAGCAATCTGTAGCATTGATGTCAATCATCTCCCCGTGTGTAATAATCTCAGAAGAAGAATGGAAATCCAGCCCTGGGGTTTCTTACCTTAAATCTAAGCAACCACTTAATGCATAAATGGAGCAAATAAAAGAGGTAAGGAAAAAAAGCATTGAAAGGTTAGTTGGAACTTCAGGATATGAAGAGAAAGGAAAAAGAAAGAAAAAAGTTAAGCATTCAGCATTAACAAAATAATGTATCAGTAGATCATAGAAAGAGTGGTTAAAGCAGAATGTCATGAACAAAAGATCATCAAGCTGAAACTTTTAATATACATTGACCACAAAGCCTTTAAATTACTTTAAAATTAACATTCAAATGCTTGTACACTGTTTACTCAAGTTCTTACAGTGCTAACAAAAAGGCAGCTTCTTTCAAAATGTATCATGAAATCTAGACAGATTAACTTCAGAGATTAATTTATTTGAGCTGTCAAAGCCTTATTTGAGCCTTATCAATGAGTCTGAGCTCATTTAAATTGTTTACATGCATTAGCACATTTACAAGTAGCTGAAATGGAAGCTTCTAACATATTAAGCTAATGCATGTTCTTTTATAGAGAATGCTGTTGGATAACTTGATGCCATGAGATCTCTCTTGAACAAAGATCAAGAGCAAATCATTCCGTCTTGTAAGAAGTACAGCACTCTATGGATACTGCACCATATATCCACATTTCCTAAAGTATAAATTAAGACATTAATCAACAGCAAAATCTTACTTTAAAGCCTAAGTGCTAGCTTTTTGACACTAAGTTCTGCATCTTACTGGCACAATATCGTACATCTTTCTCCACAGAAATTTCTTTTAAAATTACTTGTCTTTCCCTTTGAATGATCTTCTTTTAGTTCAATTTATCTAACTGTATAATTAAATTTATTACACTTTCTGCAGCACTGAACAGTAAATATTCAGGTAAATATACAAATAATTCTTTAAATATTTGGATAAATAGTAGAGCATCCAGAGTGACTGATTTGTTCCATCAATTTAGGAGAGACCCTGCTCTACTAAAAAGAAACATAATCTGATTGACTAGAAAATCTCCAGTATTAGAGTTTAAAGTTCTGTGGCTCAATTAACCAATATGGTCACTGCCTCGTACAGCTATATTGGAAAACCAAGCTCCCCTGTACTGGCCACAGTGGTCAGTTACACTGGAAGGTCCATCTGCAGAGACCTCAGCTCCACTGCCTGATAACTACAATGCCTAAATACACACCTCTCTGAAGGGAGCACTTATTTTTTTCCCATTCTCTTGACTAAAGAACTCTTTGGTGGGAACAATAGGTTGGAAGACTTTGTAACTTGGGAAACATTTGAAAAAAATTGAAAGCTAGTCTCTTTCACACAAAAGATTCTTTAGATTTTTGCAGCATTGTAGCTTCAGGGAGGGAAGATGAGGAGGGACTGCTGGGATGATACAGAGGCACTTGACTTCTCACACATCTTTAGAAACCATACTACAGAGCAACCCTTCCTGAACATTGTCTCTACTATGCTTCAAACTTCTGAATGGAAGGAAGAAGATGCTTAAGGGCCTGTATCACTTCTCTCAGCACGGCATAGTGAATTTCTCAGCCAAGAATCCTCCCTTTTATTCCTGTATTATTCTGTCCAGCTTGCCATCTTTCTCAGGGGTTGCAATGAATGTCTGCCGCATCAGCATTTTGCCTGGCCCAAAAATACGTAATGCCAGGTCCAAGTACTGGAGCAGAAGCCCTTCAGCAGAAAAAGGACAAAGAATGCAGACTGAGGAATCCTGATGCTAACTGGAACTTCAACGCTTTTTATGCAACAACTCCTTCTGAATGCTCACTTGAAGGGAAAAGTATCACAGCTCAAACCATAAAGAGCTATATATACACAAATTTCAACCTTCTACAGATTTCATTTTTTTCTCTCCATTCTAGAGCCAGAGATCTAATAAACTAATCTGGAGTTACTCAAGCAGAACAAAAACAGGTTCATAAGCACAACTGGCCACCTCTTCCCCCATCAGCAAGAGAGCTGTTCTTTCTTCTGTCCTAAACACAGGATTAACCTAATTGGAACACATTTACAATCTTAAGGATAGGATGACTTCAAGTTCTCTGATTATTGTTTCACAAGCACACAATATTTCTTCATTTTCTAGATAAACATAGTACATGGTAAATATAATTTAAGTCTATCACAAGCATAACAAATGGATGTAAAACACACTCATCATCCATTTGATGAACTATGTTCTTTTAGAAGACCATAATTCATTGCATCCTAGTATGACTGCTACATTGAGGTAAGTGGGATACCAATTATAATGATTTAGAGCCAGTGCTAAATCAGATTGTGCTGCAAAGCAATTAAAAACTATTCTTTAATGAGTTCTAAAATGATCTCCCTAAAACAAAAAGTGATTATTAAAATATTAGCAACAGCAATCCTACAGGTTAATATGCTCCATCCATATCCACAAGGAGATCTGCTAACATGCATAAATTCAAAATTGGTAGCAGATCTTAACATATGACTGGTAATAATTTCCTGGTCAAAACTGTAGTTATTAAAGTTTGATATGCTTTTTTATTTGTCTTTTTTAAAATCTGTTCAGAGGTTGATTTTTTGGGTAAGAAATGGGAGGAAGGAGACTTTCCAGTTAATAAACAGGATGTTGAAAAGACCTTAAATAAAATTTCTTGGGAAAGATACTTTTAAAATTCAAATTCTGAGCAATTTAAGTTAGGTTAAACAACCTATTGCCATTCAAATGGCCATCCAAGCAGACAAATCAAACAGGACAACAGAGATATCCAGTTACAAGTCAAGCAAAAGAAATTCTGGTGTACTTTGACTGGAAGAAGCATCTTACCTTACTGCTACTTAGCAGGTTTACAGATTTGTTAGTTTGCCTTGTAAAAATGAAGTCACTTTGTGCTATTTACCTTTCATTTCCTGGAACTTTAATACTGTCAGTGTTCTCATTTCCGTACTTGTTTTCCTGGCAGCACAAGTTAACAATAAGCTCACACCTGCTAAGACTGTGCTTATATTCAGGATGTGCTTTTAAAAATGCATATCTAACCTCACACATGATATTACTGCTGCTGTGTACATTGATCTAACAGCCACCAGTTGTGTCTCAGTCTGATCTCTGCCCTGAAATTCCTTCTTTTTTCCTTATCTTGAAAGGGAAAACCTGGCTTTTTTTGAAAGGGAAAAGCTGGCTTTAAACTTGGCAGTAACATTCCCATCCCAAAACCCCATATGGCACAAAAGTTGTAGAGAGCTCCCTTTAACAAAGCACATCACTGGGTTTGTGTATAACTGACCCTGGCAGAAAGAAGAAAAGGGAGCTCATAACATTTCTCATGCAAACCCTTCCTTTACATGAGTGTCAAAGTAAACCAGTAGCAATTACAGCTGGATCACACTCTGTGGTGCTAATTCAGGCAGAAAAGTGATGGTCATTAGCCCTTCAGTCCCCACGTATATCCCTGGCAACTGACCCAAACAATAATAGCAGCATCACACAAGTTGATATTCAGAAGCATTTTCGAAGGTGAGACTCACAGTCCCAATCAGAAATCAGATTTGGTGAGTTTGCAACATTTAGAAACACTGGGACAAGAGAAGGGAAGGGACAACTGGAAATCGGACAGAACTGCTCTCATGTTTATAGACACATTGCCCAGGCAAGGAGAAACTGGTATATTACCACGAAAAGCATCAGGTTATTTTGAAAATATACAAAGACAATGAATTTGCAGTTTGGCTGTTTTAACAATATCACCTACCTTCACTCCATGTCCAATATCATCTAGAATTGTATAATCAATAGGTTTCCTGATGTAGCGAACTGGTCGCTCCAAGTTAGCTGGTGCAATGATTTTGTGAGTTCTTGAGGTGTTTTTGTTTGTAGTCAAGATACCAATTTCTCTTCTAGCAACTTTCTCTTTGTGAATGTCCACCGTCTACAAAAGACGCAGTGTATTTACTAACAGTGGTATGCATTGGAATACAGAGTCAGTATCAAAAAAAAATTAAATCAGTTCTAATGTTTCGAAGATCTCTACCCTGTACTACACATATCACTACATATACTTGATTACAACATCTTTCTTCAACTTACTGCTGATTTGCCATCTCTAAAGCCACACTAATAGCTGGGGGTTCTTTGGGTTTTCTGTTACCCTCGCTCTTTCAGTTTCAAAAAATTCCTTCTCCTTTCCATTCTTAGTAGTTCATCAGTTTACTGAAAGTGTTTTTTAAGATTCCTTCACTTATCCTTTTTTATTTTACAACTGCTCTCTAAGCTTGTCTTTGACATAGGCTTCAACTAGATGAAGTGTAAGGGTGCCTTCCCAAACCTTAATTTTAAGACCTGAAAAACAAACCGTGAGCAGGTTTTCTTGCACTGCAAAAGTTTGCTAAATTAGGACTGGTAATCCTATGATAGAATAAAATTTCACTTAGACAAATCAAGAAAGTATTTTGGTTGTTACAACTCACTCATCACAAAGCAATGATTAAATTTTAGAATATGTTCCATACTAATGTATCCACAAAAAAGCCAGAGATTAAGCCCATTGCCTTCCCTTTGGATGCCCAGGGCCAACTTTATATACTAAAATCAGTACCACAGGAGAATCCTTGGTGTAAGACAAAGTCCTGCTGAAAATTCATTGCCTAAAAACATGTGTGTGAATCTTGTTAGATAACAAGGGTAAGAAAATGCTACCAAAATGTCCACTTATCTCTTCCAGGAAAATACAATCTCTTAAATCATGGGCCATGGAGTTCCTTGCCTTATTTAAACCAAAAATAATTGCTTATGCTCAAAACAGCTTTCACTATAGGAAATTTGCTAAACTGTGAACAAAAGTTTTAGCTACAGGATAAAAAACAAAAAGTAAAAACAAAAGTAAAAACAGCCAGAACCACCACCATAAGGATTTCTAAATACTCAGAGATTTCTTGTTACCACTTTAGTGATCATGAATGGCACCAGAAACACTTTTCACAGTTTTGAACCAGGCTTTGTAGTAACTGGGGAACAGGTACAAATGAGAACTCATTTTCATAACACACATTATTTGTCTATTTTATTTTTCTGTGGGTAGGCACTGGGGCAGTGGGGTTGGCTACACTCTTTTACCCTGCTGTTTGTGCTACTGATACCAAAACAAGCTAATGGAACCTGTGCTACCTTGAACAATCATCACAACCTTTAAAATGACAAAAAAAAATTTTAGAAACCCCAACCAACCCCCAAACTACTTCCAAGAAGTTGTTTCTTTGCAATATGTCCAGGGAAGGATTTCCACAAATAGCTGGGACATTATATGGGAGCTTACAATACTATCATCAAGATTGCCTAGTACTTCCTAGCAACATATTTTCAAGATTTTGTAACTTTGCTAAAATTAGGCACTGACTACAGCTCTGCCATGTACATTCTGCCACTCTAGTTCCACCTGCCTGGAACTGTAAGGTTCCCACTAAAGGTGCATAGTTATTTCTTAAAGTAAAGCTACAGAAAAATAGATTTTAAGGTCAAAATGTACTGGCAAATCTCTCTTTGCAAAGCTCGAGTTTGTTGAGCAATGAATTTAATAGGGGTAGATAAACTATCTGGGACAGCTGCACAAAAACCCACCCAGATTTGGCCAATATATAAATTCTGCAGAAATTCATGGTTCACACAAGTGTTACAGAAACACATATGTTTCTGCAGCTACTTAACAACTAAACCACTCTCCAATGAATTTGTCAAGGTCCTTTCTGAAGCTCCCCAAGATGACCAGGACTATACACCAACCCCCAATACAGCAGTGCAGGTCAGATCTTCACAGCTCTTGCAGTGCTATATTTATGGTACAAGCACAAGTGCAAACAGAGCACAACAACATTTTCCAGGCCAGAGTACCTAAAGTACACCATTCTGCACCAGGGTAAGATGTAAGATTTCATCTTCCATCTCAGGCTTTTATCCTTTCTCTGTGCTAGACCTTTGCTTTTGCAGCACAGGGAACAGGAGCACACATTCTGGAAAAGATGGTCTACAGACTCCTCAGGCCACCAGTCAGAGGGCACATGCTGTCTTAAGAAGCTGAAGATTTGTGATGGCAACAACTTGGGAGGACAGTCTCATGATTGATACACCACTGATTAATTCAATCTCTACTGCAGACTTTATCTGTGGTCCACTGGAGAACTGCAGACACATGACTTTTGTATGTTCTTTGTCTCACAGACCCCTGATACCATTTGCTAGAATGTTAAAAAACTTCAGCTGCAATAGCAGTTGCATTCAGGATGTACTGGAACATCAAAATCTTATGGGTCTGAATCTGGTCCTTCAAAACCATTTTCATGCCTTGGATATTGCACTCAGAGCCTTAATTTCAATCCAGACATCAAAAAGAAAGTTATTAGTGCAGGATTGGCAAGATGATTTCTCACTTTCTATTTCAAGTGCTAGAACTCTGCAACTTTGAATATGTTCTTCCAGTACTTTCTGATGTAATTATCTACTAATACAATGCAATACAGATACTTAATGCTCATGTTACTGTGGCAATGGTATCCTGGCACTGTGCAAAGCTGCTTCCATGAATGAAGAGTGGGTTTTCAATAGGAGCCATGGGTACAACCAGCTTCCTTAAGGACTATGGTGATCATGAGGCATGAAGACAGTAACAAACAATGGAGTGCATAAAACCTAATTAAAACCTGAAGTTCATCTGGTGGGATTTCCCTTGCATTATGATTCAGAACATCTCTTTAACTTGAATAGCTACAGAATGACTAAATGTATACAAACTGCACCTAATTCTGGTCCACATACCTAAAATGGTATTGAAAAGCATTATGCTGGCAGTTTTCCAAACATTTCATTTTCTTGTTTAGTAGACTATGGAAGTCATGAGATCCTAATACACCCATAAAATAGCACAAAGGAACACTGCAGTATTCCATTAGTAGAGGAGGTAACAAAGATTAACCGGCTACTAAAGAAAATGAAAACATTTCTCCTCAACACACAGGTAATTATTACCTCCAGAACTAACATAAATCCCTTATCAAGACAGGAGAATGCACCAAAATGTTTATTCATCAGTTTAGAAAGTTCTAATGAGAAGTTTTTGGGGTTAGAGCTGGACTAACAAAACACCTGGCCTGAAAACTGTGTTAGGAAAAGCAGATGGGATACATTGTGCCCTTCTACAACTTAAAACCCTGTTTCCTAACAAGAAATTTTGGACACTTGACAGCATTATTATGCTTTTAAAAAATTGTTTCACATATCTCCATTAGCTTTGGCAAAAGCTTTTATGTGACAGTTTGTTAGAGGTTAGGCTCATTACTATCATCTTTTCATATGCTTTTCAAGATCTCTGCAATAGCCAAGGGGAAAAATAAGTATGAACCACCACATTTTTTTCTCTTAGGAATTTTCTGGCCATTTTGAAACATCAGGTTTTCATACTGAATTCAAAAAAGCCAGTCTCAAGCTCTGCAAATATTAAAACAAACAAAAAGAAAAGAAATAATTTCTGGGAAAGTTAACACTACTTACAAGTTCACTTAAAAGTCACTGAACTCATGAGTTTTGAGAAATATTCCACTGGTAAACAAAATTTCTCAAAGTATTAAGTTAGCATTTAACTAAAGTTAGTTTGGGCTAGGACAGAATTAATTTTCTTTGCAGTACGGGGCAGTATTTTGGATTTGTGCTGTAAACAGAGCTGATAACTGCAGGATGTTTTAGTTACTGCTGATCAGCAACTGCACAGAGTCAAGGCCTTCTCTGCTCCCCATCCCACCCACCACTGGGTAGCCTGGGGTGCACAAGAAGGTGGGAAGGGACACAGCTGGGACAGCCAGCCCTGCTGACCCAGGGGATGACGCTCCACACGGCCTCATGGTCAGCAACCCCAGGCTGGGGGAGCCTGGCTGGGCACTGCTGCCTGGGGACTGCCTGGGCAGCCCTCAGCTGCTGCTGCTGAGCAATTGCTTTCATTGGCAGCCTTTCTTCTTGGGTTTGATTTCTCTCTTAAATATTAATTTTCTATATCATTATTATCACCATCATCATTAAAGAGATATGTACATATCTGAATCCACAAGTTTTCTCACTTTTACCCTTCTGATTTTCTACCCATAGCCTGGTAGGGTAGAGTGAGTGAGCAGCCATGTGGTGCTTAGTTGCCAGCTGAGGTTAAACCACAACCACAAGCATGCTGAAAGTCTGAATTGCAGTGAAATTTCAGAGATAAGAGTCTGCAGAAGCCTTAATTTCTTCATCTTCTCAAACCATTCTAATTTAAATTTATAAATGAACTGTCAGTCTGGTTGTCTAGGCTTTTAAAAGTCAGTTTCAAAAATCTTAGAAGAAAATGTTGCTTAATTATAGTATTACTGGACTTTTATTTTTTATTAATCTTATTAATTTGACACAATTCAAACTAACTGCAAATTACCTTGAAAACTGGATTATTACTTTAAAATTAGCAACTGCCTAATTTTGACATGTTAGAAATGTGACATTAATTGTCTCAAGTTGCATCTAATTTATACACAAAAAAAAGAGATCATAATACTACAAAAATGCTGAAAAGCTACTTGTTCCATAAACAGGTAACCTGCCCTGTGCAAAATTGGCCTTGAATCACCATTTTTAACATGTTTTGCTATTCTTGTGCCTTGCAAGAATAAGACAACTGAGAAAGGTCACAAACCTTTACTGACTTTTCAGTGGAAAGTCCAAGTGAACTTCCCTGCAGACTGAGCAGCTCGCAGATGTTGCTACAGCCCAGCTAAGCAGCAGCTGCTGCCTGCAGAGAATGCAAGGCTGCAGTCTATTCAACGCCTGTTCTCACAGCCAAGAGCTGTGGCAGTCAGTTCTGTAAGGGGAGGATGTAGCAGAACCTCCCCACAACACAGTGCCACTGGAGAAAACTCATCACTACCATTCATCTTTATGATAACGTGCTTTTTTATATAATTAGCAGCAGAGTTTTAAAAATGACCTTGTTAACCTGAAAAAACATTTCTCATCATACAAATATTAAAACCTGAAAATCTGCCAGATTAATTTAAAGAATTTGGACGTTAGCAACATTTCACAGTGACTGCCAACTTGAAAGCTGCAAGATAATTTTTTAACAAGTATGAATATTTGTACATATGATCTGTATTTAAGATTTAAATTCATACTCAAATATGAAACACTGTGTATCATCTAGTTCTGGACAAGGTTCAAGAAGGCAAGTAAGAATAGATTCATCAGCTTTCAGACCAAACCTAAGTAATTCTAATTTTTAAACCAATAGGATTTAATCACTTGCATAAAAATAGTTTCAATAGTAACAATTTCCTTATTCACGACATATACATAACTTGAAAAAGCACAAATGATTATCAGCTTCCTTTTCAGCTCTTTGATTAGGTTGGCATTTAGAAGGAAACACAGAAAGGGATTTAAATTGGCGTTCTACCAATGAACAGAGAATCAGAGCATTTTATCTTACAAAGTTAATCACACCTCTCCCAGTCTGAGCTACTTGTACAAAACAAGCACTTTGGGAAAAATTTTCATACCAAGTGCCAAATGATTCTGCTCCCTTCTTTGGAGCTTATATGGAATCCCAAATGAGAATTAAAAGCAGGATTCCATTGAGATATCACAATTTGCATATATTGTTTTCTAAACTTAAATACCAAGACCTACTGACCAAAGCATTAATGTAAAAATTAATTTACCATCTGTAATTACCAACCTGTTTTCTGTTCTATGTTACTGACTTCATTTCAAGTCAGTCTGACTGAAATCCTAATTTGGCAGTGAGGTATTACACCACAATGCATTTTCAGTACTGTTAGAAAAAGCTCACTAAACTTTACACCCAACATAAACACCAAGGAAACCTTCTGCAGATTAGGCAAATTCGAGGAGAAGTATAACCAAATTTCTTGAAAATAAATTATTTATTTATAGAGAAACTGTGTAAATTAATTTTTTAAAGAAAAACAACCCTGGAAATTAAGACAGATAACACACTAATCTACAACATTGGTATTATGGGAGAAAGCCATTTCCAAACACATTAACTCAACTTAGTAAAGTTCCTTGGATCAATACACATCATTTATGAAATATCCAAAATTTAAATACTGTCTGCTCCTCTGATATTATTTCTTCCATAAAGATTTGGGGAGCATCCTACATACAGATGCAGGCTTAAAAAACCTGAAACAAACCACACAAAAAATCCCCCCAAACAAACTAGATTTTCAATTTTACAGCAGTATTTAAAAAAAAAAATCACAGATTTTTTTTGGTTGTTCAAGCTCAACCTATGAAATTTTGCAGATACATCTTCATTAAGTGTTGGGGTACTGCTAATTTAGTGCTCTACTTTAAATAACTAGCTGTATTGTATAAAGGTCAAAGACAATCTGACCTAGCTCTCAATCTGCATAAATGTCACCTTCTCAGGAGGAAAAAATTTAAAGTGCTATGACCCTTTCCACAAAGCTACTTTACAGAAGCTGTGTGACAAAATGAATTTTCCACATTCATGAAATGCAAAATATGCTGTCTTTTGCATCAGGCTCTTAAACAGCTGGAACATGTGAGCTGGCACTAGCCTGTGAGGACGCACATACACACACAGAGCATATAGATATAGCACACAGGCATACATAGGATAATTCATAACATTTTCTGGGGAAAAAATTAATTTACTTGTCTACATAATTATTAACATGGAGCATTTAGCAGAAGAAATCAAACTTCCAGCTTATTTTTGATGCAGATCCATGAGACAACTGAAGCAATCTAATAGCACAGCACTATCAAAAGAGAAAATCCTCCCCACCTCTTTCTTTGTACTTGCCCTGGGATTCCTCTGACCCAATCAGAGGCAATTTAGCCCACTAAGCCAGCATAAAATGATTCACGTATTTTGCTGGTTCAAATAGATTCAATCCATCCACTTATTTCCTACCTTACACAGCCCCTACTTTCAAATGTTTTTCTAAATAACACAGTATTCTTTATTTTAATTTATATTATTGCATGAAGATCAAGAAACCCTAGTAGCCAAAATGTGTTGGCCAACTAAGACACGATATATTCAGTAAACAGACACAAAACCCAGAACCTGCTGTATCATTGCTTTTAATTTCTCTTTCAATCCATCAGTGGCTGGTAAATCTCCATTTTTATATATCATTCATTCTCAGCCCATTCTGGCAGTTAAATTCTCTCTTCAATGTGGTGATTGAACCTGGATTCCTGATTATAGTAGCTTAGTTTACTGCTGCTCAGAAAAACTGCAAACAATGGCAGGAGTTCTGCAGCCACACACAAATTGAAACATTAATTTTGGCTTTTGTTCATGTCACTGCAAAGTACATTTTATTAAGAAAGCCAGGAGCAAACTATTTTTGTCATCTATGCTGTTGTCATTAGATGCCAGTATTACAGCAACAGAAAAAGTAAAAGATGATGAGTACTGTTTTCCACCATCCACTTCGTACTTCTTAACATAATATTCTCATTTTACCATTAGCAATTTTTCTGTGCTTTTCACTTATGCAGAATGACCCTCTCTCCAAACAATAATCTGGCTGAGAATGCACTTAACCTACTTTGGTATGTAAAATGCTCATACTAACACTGGTACAGAATCACATGATGAGACTCAATCCTAGAATGAATATGAGAAGAAATGCATCCTTCTGTTTTAAATTCTTCTTGCTCACAAAATGTCAGTTCAGAGTTTTACTTGCTATGTAACATCAAAGGCAAAAGAAAAAAGTCTCACTTGTGAAATGTGGTTGATTGAAGATTCCATGCGCCGAAGCTGGGATGCCTGGATATCCAGCATTTGGAGAACATTGTTGGCCAAAGTGTTGATCAGATAGGCTACGCTTGCTAACGACTGCGTGGTGTAGGCTTTGGTTTCTTCCAGGGCTCGCTGCTTATCTGCTGACTGAAAAACAGAAAGAAAAGGTTTATTTAGTATAAAGTATTTCACACAAAGATCCTTGGAATGAACTCTTTTTGCCTGTCTTTACAGACAATGAATTATACAAGTCAAACTAATTCTAAAGAAAAGTTACTATTTTTCCACAGAAGATACTACCTTTGTATTTTAAGAGTTTCTACACTTTCTAAGAAGAATTAAGCTCCTTTTCTTCTTGAAATATACTTGGATTTTTCTTAAAAAAAGTCCAACTTCTTATTCAGTATTTTAGCAATTTACTTGAAAAGAACTCTGAGACACCTATCCTAGATTTTATACAGTTGAGAACTGTTTCATTTTTCTAAACTTAGTACTTAATTTATAATTCCTAACAGCCTACAAGGAGCTGCCAAATACCATATTCCTTATCTCTCCTGATTATTTAGATCTCATTGTTGTTACAAATAGACATTCACAGTGAATGAACTACAATTATTCCCATAAGATGGTAGCTGAATACAATGTGAGAGGAATCATTTTTAAAAAGATTACGTCCATGTTTTCTTCTTAAACATGTTTTGTACTTTTTCACATTGAGAATACTTTCTTCTATGAAAAATTAATATGAACCATTTTTCTAGTTAGTAGAGCACCTAAAAGTATTAGGTATCAATAGGTATCAAATTAGTATTAGGCTATCAACAGACAAGATATCCATTAGAAATTTAAAAACATACATACATTTCAAACAGCATTAAAAACAATAAGCTAAGAATCTAATTGCTAGAGTTCTGTGTTTCTCCTTGAAAAACAGTTAATGTCACTGAGACATAATCTATGGCAGCAGCTCTCTGGCCACAGACTTTCCCAGGCATTTTCCCAGGGAAGGCTGTGAGAGAAGCAGAGAAAAGAGAATCAAAACAATTCTTATCTCACTTGTTGCTGCTCGTTGTTGTGCCCATGTGGAATGTGTTCTGGAAATTGTTTACCCAAGGTGATTGCTTGATTGGATTCTGGTGATGCTTGTTTGGATTCATTGACCAATTAGATCCACAGCTGTGTCGGGAAATCTCAGGAGAGTCACAGCTTTTTCTAGTTAGTAGTTAGTGATAGCTCTTGTTAGTGTAATATAGTGTACTATAAGTATAGTATAATATAGTATAAGAAGATAATAAAAGCAATTGATCAGCCTTCTGAATCATGGAGTCAGTGCTAACTATTCCCCAGCTGAGGGCCTGCGGCAACAGTAATCCAGTACAAAGAACACAGATTAAAGCACCGGTAAAACATACAACTAAGATGCTAAGAAACTTTCCAGTTTCCAAGGCTTCAGTATACAGCGAACTTCACTTTTAGGTGATCTTTAGCCATCTCACAGGCTGACGGTGCTGTTTCTAAAGTAACGGTTGATAAATGTTCTTTATTCCCACCTGTCATTATTATACTGTATTTCATTACTTCCTTGGCTTTTTATATTATACACATAGGTTGGGTATCAAGATTCAAGAAATGTGCTGTTATTAAAGAGGGAATAGAAAGTCATTTCACATCTTTCAGCACAAGCTGAATCTAGCATCCATTGTATTTATTATATGTACTTTGAGAAGCACAGAAAGTAAGCGTACCTGTATTTCAGAAAAACAATTCCTACAGCTCACAATGTTTCCCAAGCCCTTGTAGTAAGATTCTTAAAAGAAGATTCCTAGCTTTCATGGGGAAAAAAAAAAAAATCCCACACATGTATACATAGGCACAAGACTTCAATTAAATGCTCAGATGAAAGATACTCAATACTTTTTCTTTCCTGGCAACTTCCTGTGTCCATAAACAACACGGATAACTTAGGTGGTCAGTTAGCAGGCTGCACTGGTACCAGTTCCTCATCTGCTAGGAAGGAGGAGAGCAGCAGCTGCTGTTCATCCAAGAGCTGCCTCGACGGGGCAGGAAGGAGGAATGCTGCAGGAGTGAGCATTCTCACCGTGTTTCTCTACTATGCAGAAGACAAAACAAGACCAATAGAAGAAGGAATTGAAAATTTTAGGAGCTTCTCAGGGCACAGTATGAGGATATTCTCCAACAGAGCACAATTATAAATGATGCCTTATATTCAACAATAAAGAAGTTAGAAAAATGCTATCCCCAGATCTCATGTAAGAGCTCATGAATTCTAACCAGCTGAGTAGTATGTCTTGTACATAAAAGCGCTTGAAACTCAGCTTAAGGACTCCCAAATGAAGATACACCAAGCTCTTCACTTCTGTTCTCCCATTGCTGACTTGTAAATACACTCTTTATTCCCCTCTCCCTGCTCATATCCCCAGCTCAGCCTGCACACACCCCCGCAGCAGCCATGCTCCACAGCCATTCAAACCATTTCTCAATGGCAATAATAAAAATGACCAGAAGCTCGCCTGTTTGGCTCTGCAGGTGCTGCAAATCTATTTATAGAAGCAGAAAATGCTGATTTCCATTAGTACACTCTATATCCAGAGGAGCTGAGTATAATCCAGCAAACACAGTATTTTTCATTAATAGACTAAGTATTTGAGAACAAAAGGAAAACTACCTGTAATTTAAAATATTATGAGCCTCTGCTATGGTTTTTCTGCTTAAAAAAGCACAAATATGAATTCATGTTCAGAGCTAGTCCTTCCAGGGATGTAACCTACTAGCTAAATTCAAGTCACCCCCCGTTCCAACCAACAAGGAACTGACTTCTCAAATGCAAAATGCATTAAAGATCTCATAAAACAATACTATAAACTATTTTGGAACTGTTATTAGCACAAAACCCCATTTGATTGATATGTCTAATTCATGTATTTAGCTGATCACAATTGTGATTTGCTCTACAGGCCTTTTTGCAGAACTCTAAATTCTCTGAGGCAAACTCCACTCACGTTTGGCACAGCAAAACTGAAGTTTGAACTTTCTTCCTGTGAAGAATCTGTTCAAATTAAAATGACTATTTGAACCTACTACTGTCAATCCATTTCAAAAGAACAAAAAATAATTAGTGACAGCATTTTAAAACAATCATGTTTACCCTGAAAACTTTAAAGAGATGAAAACTTCAATGACTCACAGCAATCTAAATCTGTAAAAACTTTAGAATACTTACAGAAAATTCTTAAGTTCCCCTGTAGAAATATAACAATAAATGTCAGTAAAAATTTAACTTGAAATGATAAGTTGTGTTTAGCATGAAATCCATCTTTTAATTTGATAAGTAGATTTCCAGAGATAGTATCTTATCATATGCTCCTATGTAACAAGATCCCTATTTACACTCCATGTGGACACCAAATTACACTGCTTGCAAATGCTGCCGTGTTCACTGAGTATGTAACTATGTAAATAAAGGGATTTCTGCTAATAAAAAAATGGTTTCAAGTTATCAGTGAACAAAATTCAAACATAATCCTCAGCAGTCTAAGTTCTGATACTCCTGATCTTCATAACACCAAAATACCAGTCAGTATGCTTCACATCAGACTGTAAGGCAGAAAAAAAGTTATCTCAACATCCATAGCTACCAAAATTCTCTAGTGAAAGAAAACATCAAACTGGTAAGACTCTCTACAGTAATTTCAGTAACCTATGGAATACTGTTTCTGTGAAGAGTATCAAAAACAAGAGAAACATGTTCCATGTTCATTGTAAGAAAAAGACTTGCTCCTGTGGGTACTTAAGCATATTAACCAGAGTCCTCAACGCGCTTCAGTTCTCAGAAACATTGTGTTCAGCATTATCAAGCACTGGTAGCAACTGTTTTCAGTGTCCTGACCTAAACTAAATGCCATGAAGCAGATCTTTGAGTATCTCTCCATTTCAGTTTTTAAGTATCTTTAGCATTCACACACATAAAATTATGCATGTCTGTGAAAAAATACAGGCTCATAACATCTATCCACACATAACTCTTAGGAAAAAAATGCTTTCAACCATTAGATCAGTTTGATCCGTATTTTTTTAATGGATAATAAATTCAAGAAATCAAAGCTATTGTTTGACAAACAAGTCTTCTGAAACACTGCCAGCATAGGGATCCTCTCATTCCTAGACCTAGCATACCCATTCCATTGTCTATGCAGGGCCACATGGCAGACTAATTACCTGACCTAATTAAAACTAACTTTAGAAACAAATGGTTGTTTTAAACTCCAGTCACTTCCATTATCTTCCCTGACATGCAAAATTGCAAACACTACCCCTAGTAAAACTATGTAGATGCCACAAAGAAAAAGCAAAGCAACTCAGTGAATTATGGTCTGAGCAACTGTCATGGTATTATGGAACTCAGGATCTACTTCCATCAGCAGTATCTGTCACAGGAGATGTCCCCAACACCAAGTGCACACTCTGTTGCTGTAGTGAGTTAGACCAGGAGGCACATCCCAAATGAAAATCATCTGATCCATAAACCAAACTATAAGTTTTGCCTCATCCAAACCACTGCATAGCCAAAGAAACACAAGGAAGGATACAATCAAGAATAAAGAGGGTAGAACTATCCAGAGTTGTTGAGCTTGCTAGAAAAGGAACAAGTGCTGGAACACCACTGCAGTTTTTCCAGCCCTCCACTACCTATAGTTTTTCTTCACCCAAACTGTGCAGTGTCCCATGTTTCCCTTAATATTTTTCCATTAACTGTGTTAAGAATGCTGCTGTGTCTCCACTTCAAACTTGTAGCTTTTACTTCTCACACAATGTTAAAATACTTGAGTATCACAGCTGGATCATCTTCACAGCCTTAAATAGAAATGTTTAGATCATGTCTTCTGTGCCCACGTTATGGAATTTCCAGGCAACAGCTTAGCATTTATTCTGTTTATCATTTTTCTCCACACAATGCACACATCAGGTGTTCATGTGAGTCACAAGGCAGCATCCTTTTCTCCTGCTCTCAGCAGTAAGAGCACCATTTTGACTCACCATGTCCCACACATGGACTGGGGACAGTGTCAGCTACTACTGGGAGATGCTCCCCCTGCTGCAGCAGGAAGTGGTTCCCCATGCACCTGGACACAATAGCAGCCATGGCTCTGTCCAGCTCTCCCCTGCAGAGTGTTTTCCATTTGTGGGAAGCACCCAGTACTGAAACAGTTATTTTGTCTCCACCAGAAAATGAAACAAGCTATCAGCTACATGGAAATACTTCAGAAGATGAATCCAGTCTGAGAGCTACAGCACAGACTACAGTGACTATACAAACTGGGGCTTTTAGATAGCAGGAGATCAAAGTCACTCAAGTCAGCTACAAATGCACAGACTTCACAGGCAGTCAGAAAAGCCATGTCTTACAGACACAAGGCAATAGTGTGTGCTTGCTTTCAGACACTGGAGAATTATGAACAGTTTCCACTTCCACATGCCAGTCCAACAATGGACACTAAATCTAACAGCTTAGGAATGATCGTAAATGTTCACCTGAAAATATTGCTTATTTTTTATTAGATTGTATAAACCAAATTGCTAGCATTAGAAATTATGTGGAATTCAACCTGCAGTAAATGTAAATATGACTACTTTTCATGTCAGGATGCAGAGCCCAGGCATCACTTTTTCTTCCCACTCTGGAAGTTCCATTTACACCGCACAATTACACTACCACATTTGAATAAGACATATCCTGGACTGCTGACTCTATAAAATATCCTTTTACTTTAGGAATTAAATGTCTCAATGTTTATTCTCCTGCCTTAGAAAACACAAACTTTTATACAATTAAAAAACAGATTACAAAGAAGAAACAAATATTGAATGGGGCAGATGAGAAAATAAAACATGCAGTAAGTTATCCAAAATGACAAAACTATTTGGCTATATGATTGGCAAAAGGAATTCTTACACGCATATAGAGCATAAAATGCATGGCTAGAAAGAACCCAGGAATTTAAGGCATTCTCCCACCCCAAGAGTGATCAGCCAAATCCTAGTGATAAGGTCTGTTATGCCCCTGTTAAGAAGAACCTGAATAATTTTGTACAAAAAAGCAGCTACTAATGGATAGAGAAACTCAACAAAGAAAAAAATGACGGGAGGCAACGTGAACCCTACAGAAAGATTTACAAAACATCAATCCAACTAGATAAAACTAGATGAAAGAAAAAATGCTACCAAATGCTTGAAATGCTACTAAATTAGAAGGAAAAATTTCAAAGATAGCAACACATTAAAAAACAAAATTACATTTCCTATGAATTGGAAAGAGCTCATAAAGACAGGTCTGAAAGTGGTGCATGAAAGGAAACATTAAAAGCTACTGGTATTTTAGTTAGTTATTGTAGCTAGGTTTCTTTTCTGCTACAGTTTAAAAAAAATTGTTATTTATTCAGTAGTCATCATCAACTTGGAAATTCAGTTCTGCAGTCGGGCTATCAAGACTTATACAAATTATACTGGATGAACCAAAAAGTCTGGACCTATGAGTTGAGAAAGAAACTGTATAACTGTTTCTTATTACAGAACAGTGACACAAGTTGCTGCTTTTAATATCAATAGAACTGCAACAAAAAATTCTTCCAAGATTAATACTTAATATTGAATTGAAAGGGGGCAAAAAAATAAAGCTTTTCATTCCTGAGGCTACTGTCATTCACATCTTTTAGCAAACAGAGTTCTGAATGGAAAATAATCTCAATTAATACTGAAATCAACTCTTCAAAGGATTTGTGCAAGGGATTTATGCAGTAATATTTAGGCATAAAAGTGAAAGCTGAGGTTGAAGAGTGTGACACCAGACTAACTACACAAAAAAGTATATCCAGAATATACTAATCAATTCCCCAACATATAGAGCATCTCTTGCTATTGTTCAGAACAGTACTGTTTAGTGAAACAAACTCATATATGTGATGAAAAAGTAATAGTAAAATTTTAAAAATAAGACAGAAGATTAGTTTCATTTAATTGATGTAACAGTTGTTCCTTTTGATTACTATTAACACAAACCCAAGCTGGCATTTGTTTTACGACCAGCTAGCAAAATTCCTCAGGTTTCTGCTGAGGTTGCATCAGCTTCAAGAAGCCTCAAGAACAAAAGCTGCATGCTAACAAGCTTCCATTATTCAGTACAAAATGTGCCCAACTGTGATACTGACAAAGCACACTTCAGTTTTCCTGTGAAAAATAGATTGAACTCTTATATCATCCTTTTCATTTTAATTGTTGCTGAATTCCTTGAAGTTACTGAAAACCTCATACATAATTAAGTATTTTACACACTTTTATTCAACTGCACAGATGGCATTTGCTCAGCCCATCCAAGTGCTTTCTGAGGTCCTTCCGTGAACTACAAAAAATGATTGAGAAGAAAACTGAGCATCATTAATCCAATAATTAAGTCAAAATCATGCCAAAAACTTACATAACTGCCAGTGAAAAATACAGTAGTTTTCTGTTTTAACAAACTGGCTCATTAAACACTTGCTAAAGAATATCCTTCACTCCTCTTTCACTACCGGAACTGCTCATTCCCAGGACAGAAAACATGTACTCACCAATTCCTATGGAGCTGGTCTCTAACACACAGGAGAAACAGGCACAAAGAAGCAGAAGCAATCACTGACAAGTTACAACAGAAGCAAACAAGCTCTCCCAGAGTTTCAGAAAAAATGAAGGGCCACAGAGCTCTAAGGCACTTATTTCTGTGGCACCAGAAAAACTCCAAATTTCCCTTTTGGATGCAGAACAATCATGTGTTCTATTAGTACACAGGAAAACTCAGTCTACCTGTTCTTTAATATTACCAAAATTGCACAGTACCTGGAGTTGGGAGTAGAATTTTTTTGTTCCTGTCAATTTTTATAGCATCATCTCTATACTATTCATCTCCATGTGCAAAGATCTGTCTCTATGTAATTGCTTATTCATGGTTATATAATGAATATATATATATATAATTATTTCTGTTATTATTTTAGAAAGACAAAAGGCTGGTTTCGTCGCTTGATTACCCCACTCAAATGTATACACCTTTCTTTTAAAATTAAGAAGAGCTCATAGTCATTGCCCATTTACATGTACTCTGCACCCTAAACATTATGAATTAATCAAATGTTAGACAACATAAGCAAACAACATTTTGGACACAAATGGGAAACACTTCACACATACTCTGCCTCAAACCCACTCATAAGTTCTCTGACACCTTTCTATTATTCTGCATTCAAAAGAAAACATGAGCAGCAAAACACACTGAGACCATGAACAGGGGAAGCAACAAGATTATTGAGACTGGTAAATTTGGCCTACAAATTAATAGCAATTGTAGCTCTAGAGTTTGGAGAGAGAATATTTTTACTTCACAATAATTTTAGCATGACCTTATCTGAACATTAACTATAATTAATCTGCTTGAAAACTCTTTGTCACATCCGTGAAGAAAGGAGCAGAGCATGTCAAGTCTCCTAGTGACACAACTCCTTTTTTATTAATGAACTGCTCTCAGAAGTGACAAGACACAGCCTAAGAATCAGCACTAAATGGAACTTCAGTTGTGGGTGGACCATCCAGGCAAAGACAGAGGATAGTCAGGCACCTAAACCATCCCACTTTATTAGTATCTGTCAAGCTGAAAGGTAAGTACCTTTCTCCACAACTGTATCCAAAGGCTCTACTCAACATTTACATGAAAGCAAGCAAGTTGCTGTTCACATGAAGTTTATTTAAAATTTAAACATCTTTAAATGTGGACATACTCAAGTAAACTCTTCTCTTTACAAATGATAATGGAATTCGGACTATTCTCACAGCACTGTGAATTCTGTGTCCTACATTTAGTAAAATACATCATCTTTTGATCAGAGATCACACTGTAATCAACAAAGCTGTGTAAGGAACACTGGCATTTAGGCCAAACACAATCATTACAGAATATACTGGGTTTAGAATTAAGAATGCATCAAAACTATCACTAGATTTTATAATTCAAACAACATTCAAAGAGCAAGTCATAAATGTGGTATTTTAAAAAGTCATTTCCAAACACAAGGTTAATTGCATTCATCTTATTACACTAATATTAATATCATATAAATAAAGTTATTCCCATTTTTAAGAAATTATTTATAATTACAATTTATCTTTATTTATCTGCATACTAATAAAAAGCATTCTAGCTAAAGAATATACTCTTAGGATTCATACTCCAGTAAAGCCTTTGACATCAAGTTATTCTGTTTTCCAAACTATTAAAAACTGTAATGATTGACTAAATGTCACTAGAACTTCTTGATTACAAGTGCGACTGCCTAACTTTTAAGCTGTCTTAAACTCAGTATCGATAATCTGCTGCAGTCTCTACAAGGTTATTTGCATTAAATTGCAGTCTTTTGTTTTCACTGCCATAAATTTATTTGATGTTTTCAGTTCTGTGCTGAGCCTCAAAATGTAGGTTTGATTAACAGCTTGGAAAGCTACCTTTCAAAGAAATACACACAGAACCCAACCTCCTAAAATGAAAAGCTGCTTTTTAAAATACATACTGCATGCAAGGCCGCCAGTGAGGGTAAAACTAGCTCACTGGTTTGAGATCTATGACAGCACTATCAGTCTACTCTATCCAAGAGAAAAACACAGCAAATGGGAGCTGTGGACAAGCACAGCTTCCCTGACAAGGAATCACCTGCACCACTGTTTCCATGCTGTCTGCATCACTGCAACAAATCTGTCATCTGTTTCCCTTAACCATCACCAGAATCAAACTCTGTATTTATTTTCATACATTTACAAGCACAGTAGACCAGTTTTTTCACATACAAATGTCCTGCTCTCATCAGACCTTGCAAGTTCCTGTTCCTTGAGAATAGAGCCAAAGTCCTGTTTATGCAAAAATAAAAGGGCATGATGTAGTCACACAAACCTACTAGACAAGGTTATAAAAAACTATTTCAACGCAGCAGTAACACAGTTTAAAATGATGCATCACAAATTGTATCACAAGAACAGCATGCTAGCATCCAAACGCATTTACATCTAAAATATAGCTAATATGTAGTTATGTTACTAGCTACTCATCACTGCTGCACAGCATTAGACTTTGCTCTTGCTTGAGAGGAAGCAGCAATGAGGGAACCTCCTCCCCTGCTCATTCTGTGAAACCAGGGGAGGTTTCACCCTTCTCTGGTACCTCTTCTGCAATAACACAGCTGAGAGAACAGGGTCGTTTTCTAGTCCCTACAACAACATAATTATTGTTAGAGTTCCAGAGACAAGGCCAATTTTGGCTTTAATAGCAACACAGTAGCAACACATTTGTGGCCATAAGAGACTAGGCCAATACAAATGCACTGAATTAAGAACCTCAGAAACAGCAAAGATCCACAGGCTTAACTCTATTATCTCATATATGTGTGTTCTACAACTCTTTATTCACCAAGGATGCTTTAGTATGCAGAGGTTTCGCTGAGTTTACAAGTCAAAATCATTGATAAACTCAAATTTAATTTTACAGTTACTTAATAAAAATAAAGCAAGTGGTAGCATTTGCAAAAATTACTTCATATGCAAAGTGGCTTTCACAAGTAAACTACAATCATATAGTAATTACATTCTGCTGTACAAAAAAATGCTTTTGCACAAATTGTTTTCTCCACTATCAATATCAGATGAATAAATTTTATCTCTGTCTCTTAAAAGCTGACAAAATCTACCATTTCTGAGTGAGGACATCTATTTTCTCTTTACAAAATGTTATCTAGTCACAGGGGTTTATGTAACAACTGAGTTATTTCCCAATTTTGCCAGTTTCTTCCTTCCACTATAAATTCTCAATTCAATTCATTACATAGCAGTGATTGAGGTCAACTAATGGCTTTGATTTAGAATCACAAGCAGAGTGATCTGTGGCAGCAGAAATAGATTCTGCTTCCAAGTGTCCACTGCCAGACATCACAAGCTCATAGCAAGGAAAGCTAAGTAGGACACACAGCCATATCCTCCACCATCACAGCTTACAACCCAACGTACCCCTCTAAACAGTCAGATGCAGGACACCTGTAATTGCCAGGGTGTGATTGCAGCATACCCGGGGAAGATACACACCCTATTCGGCCAATAGCTCCCGAGAGAGCCTGGCAGGTGTGGAGATAACACCCACATCAGTTACCACAGCAACACGGAGCTCCGCGGCACCGTCCCACTTCCTTAGGCACTCAAAAAGACTGAGCAGCTCAAGGAACACAAGCTACTGGAAAGCCTTTCCTGCCTATCCAGGTCAAATGCAGCCCTGTTATCCTCAGAATTCTTCCCACATCACCACCCTAACTAATATAAGTCTTTCAATTGCTATTCACTTTCTCTACTTCCTCACATGAGCAAGCCCCAAAATTTTATCACACTAGAAGTTATACTTTAATTTAACTACCTTTGGTAACTATGGCTAAAAAAATCTTGAGGAGAAGTAAAGAGGCAAAGCTACCAGGTAATATGAGTATGCCTTCCAAAGACAGCAGGTAGAGGGTTTAAACTAACGGGGGGCAGGAATTTGCATAGTCACTCTTCTAGGAAATAAAAGACACTTGGATTACATAGATACCTTCACAATGATCAGTTAACCTTAAATTTGAAATTATTCTTACTTGGCACTTTTTAAAGTGCTGCTACCAATTCAGACATAATGCAAGAAATGAACTGTCTTTAGATCCATGCCCACAATCTGACAGAACAGAAAAAGAATAAAATATTTTATTTTATATGAAAAAGTACAGATCAAAATAAGAAACTTTCACACAACAGCTGCAATATACAATATTCCTCTAGGAGGCAAAAGAACCACTGGCAGCATAGAGATTTATGCTAAATTAGCAGAACCTGGGTGAGCTGCAGTGGCAGCTGATCACTCTACAGCACAGAACAAAAGAATCAGAAGAGGTTTCCCTCATTCTTCCATGATAGGTTGCTCAGTCTGTCCCTCTTTCTTTTCTGCATTAAAACAAACAGGACAGCTGTCCTTGCCTACTGCAGAACCACTTAAAGGCCCAAGTCTCTGACCCCTGCAATGCCACACACGTGCCAGAGTCCCATCACCTCAAACGCGCATTTGCACCCCGTTACGTGACCAGACACTGACATATTCTTGTCTGACTGACAAATCACAACAGCCCACACAGCTCACACTTTTGCCTTGCTGTCACCCTAAACGCTTGCCAGAAAGAGAGCAGAAGCAAGCAACAACAGGCTGATTTGTTCTTGATATCCATGTTCATCTTGCTGAAAGCTGACCCCTGTAGTACAACCCACCTGCTGAAGGTGGTGGTAACACTCAATGATATCCAGTCATAACTGAACCCACGATGGAAATTAACTAAACAAATCACATGATAAAGTGAAAGAAAGTTAGTGAAAGTTCACTCTGAAATCTGAAAATCAAAACCAGTGCCTTCTTACTAAGTAGATTTGTTCCCTACGTGTCCTGAGAGAAGCAGCTGCTCATTTTTCTGGCAAAGAATGTTTTTACAACCTTTTGCTCCTGTTACCATAGCACTGGACAAAATACAATATTGGCAGAGTGAGAATGGGATTCTGGCCTCTTATGCAGACAGTTAGCCAAGCCCAGATCTCCGTTCTGCACTTACTAGAGAACATTTTAGAAATACAGAAGTCACCTCCTCAACTGAGGAGTCCCAGTCTAATTCCCAAGGGTAAACTGCTAGAAATAAAGATTTTACAGAACCCTTTTTCTTCATGCTTGTAAGAGAGTTGTCAACAAATAAAAAATCATAAGGTTACAGGAGGTTTTTCATTTCAACTAGACTCAAACTTTGCTATGCTATTGCAATTTAAGAATCTCAGAAAATAAGCAGGAAAAAACCCTTTTCTGCAAGCACTCTAAGTAGCAATTATTCTTTTTCCCAGTTTAACAAGCAGTTTTGGTCCATTTACTTCAAAATTATAAGTAAACCTTCTGTCAATTGCTATCTAGCTCAAGAACAGCAGGCCAAGTTGCTATATTCAACCTGCAGTATCTAACTTAACAGCACAGCATCAAATGTTCTGTAATTATTTCCAGCAAGATCTCTATTTTACACACACATTTTCTAAGCATGACCTACATTCACATTAAGAGCAATACTTCTTACCCAAAGACACTGTTTCATGCAAGTGGTAACTTAGTTTCTAAAAACAATACACAGCCATTTTAATTGCATAAAAGGATGTGCATTTGATTTTTCATATTAACTACACTGCAACTCCATCCAATTTAAATACTACTGCTTTCTGCAAATTACCCAGTTACTTTTTTAAGAATTAACAAGAATCACACTGAGTTATCAAAAGCAATATGCTTGATAACCAAATCCAACCTTGGGAAAGTTTTTCTCCACATACAATAGTTCTAAGATTCCCCAGACTTAAAACAAAGCAACACAGGTCGTTTCAGAATTTCTCTCTAACAATATGGAGAGTTTTCTGTCTGGTAAAGAAAAGCAGGACTTGAAACACAAACTACCAGGAATAAGGGTCTTCTTGCTTAACTATAAAGGCCCATCATTCAGAACATCAATCAGGATAAGCTTGACGAGACCATATTTTTTTGAAAATTCCTTCAGAACAATATCAGAATTTCATACAGTAAATGTTTAAATTTGCTGTCTTAAAACAAAGCACTAGCATTACCTAATAGCCCATGGACCCCCTGGCAGAAGCTCTGTAATTCTATAAGGTTGTTTTTACACCTCCACACAAAGAAAGTAGATTATGCACCAAACACATTCTTTGAATCAAAAGCATTGAATAAACTTAAATGAATACAACAAACCCCATGAGAATGACTGCAGTACTGAACAAGAGCTTCTATTTCTAAAATGTTTGAGTTCCTTTGTTCTAATATTTCTACATCAGCGGAAGACAACACCTACCTATAACTCATGCGAAAAACACACAAAATTACAGACGAGGACATTTTGAAAAACAGAACTTCAGCAATATCCCAGTCAACATCCAAGACAATATCTCCATGCAGGACGTTGCAGAGGCAGCAGCTAAGGACACAGTTCTATCAGAACACCTTCAAAAAATCAATCAAGTTATTTGGGATCCAACAGAAGACAGCTCGGTAAACCTGGAAGCAATTCTAAAATGAAAAATAAGCAGCACATACAATGGTACAAGAAGTTCTACAAAGTCTGTCCTGAAAAAGGTGGTTACCATAAAAGCTTCAGAAAAGGACAGAGGAATGAATCAAACACTCTCAAAGTAGTATAGAGCATCTGCAATGCTCCAAAATTCACAGCTGCCCACGTCTGAACATATAATAATGATGTTCCAGACCTTAGCTTCCACTAAAGCACTTTTTTAACAACAAAAACATCTGCAGGCACTATCTTATTTTACCAAAACAGGTGCAATAATAATTTTTCTTTTCTCTATTTATCTAATGTGAGCCAGATTTTCACCAGGCCCTTTTAGATTTGTTTATATACTGATTTCAGCACTTACTGGTGCTGTTCTGCCCAAGACCTTTATAAACATCCCTTAGACAATCCTATATCAGACAGGATGAATTTCTTTAAGAGCAATTAAACACTTTTCTTTCCCCATATTTATCAAATTTTTACTATTTTCAATATTTATAGATTGGTAAGCATTCATGTTGGACAGAAAAGACACCATCAGTCACAGACATCTCAGCAGAAGATAAAACTTGCTGCTATAACTGCTATTTTTCCCCTACAACCGCCACATCCAGAGTAGCCCAGTAAAACTTAAGACTAGGATTTTCATGAAGTAAATTAATACATTATTTTCCTCACCTAACAAAATTACTAATAATGAATTTTTTCAAATGCAACTGTTTAAAAAGTCAATTTTTTCAAACAATTTTCAAAGAAAAGCCATATATAGACTACGGTTGTCTCAAATAGAGGAAATCCTTTCTGCTATACAATCCAAATTCAGTGACAAATATTTCAGGAAAAGTCATTTTAATCCCACAGTTAGGAATTATCATGCTGTTCCCCAGATAGGCCAAATTTCATCATCTCTAACTAGAGAAGTAGCAGACAGCTTTCCATGTGCTGGGAACTCTCCCAATGGCCACAGCTCTCAGCCCCAGAACATATCCCAAAGGCTGCACATGTTGCATGCAGCACTGCAGGCAGCCCACCCCACCTGCATGGCCAGCACACACCCACAGCACTGCACTGCAACAGAACAGCTGTCACAGCACTCAGGTAGCACAGCATTAGCTGGGCAGCGCTGCACCAAACTGCAGAAATGAAAACTTACACCATGGAAGTTGAAAGAGACTTTGCAGACTTGTGAAAGAACATAAGACTCCTCTCACAGCAGTTTAATGCTCAAATAGAGGATATGAAGAATCCCCATGACTGTGTTTACTTTCACCATAATTATGACACAGACTGAGTCTCAATCTTCACTTATTCACCAAATTTTAATGTTATTATTCTGACAATTCTGAGCAATTTGTTGTCACAAAAATAGAAATGTCAAAGAAGTGAAATGACAAAAATAAGAACATTTCAACTGCTGAATGCTTTTTCTATGTCATAAAAATTCTCTTGCCTTGCATTTTTCTTTTTAATGTGAACTCATTTTCAAGTTGTCTTAACAGATTGTTACAACTATATAACTACTTATATAGTTGTACTATATAAGTACAAGTTCTACTACCATCTGAAAGAAGGGTTTTCTCTACACCTTCATGAATTAAAAGTGCTGCATGAATGACCTGTTCATTTGACAAGACATGCCTTAATAATATCACTTCTCTATCCATCCAACTATGGCAATAAATAAAAGCATCCTGATGAGTTTCACAACATGAATCCTAGGTTTTAAGACAAAGAGACACAGAGAAAGAACAAATTTTCAAGCTGCTTTCAGACAAGCAATTCTCTCCTCCTTTAAGAAGAAGGATCTACCAACTGCATAACCTCTAATCCTCCACCTTCCTAGACACAAGCAATTGGATTTTTTTGTATCACTCATCATCTTCCAGTCATTTCACTGAACAGTTTCTCCCTAAAACTCAGGAAAAAACACTCATATTCCCCCTACAATTAGTCAAAGAAAACCATGCAAACAATTCTTGAAGGACTGTGTTCAGAGCCTTAAAGGCATATGGAATCCAGGCCATAATAAACCACTTCCACTGTTTGTACACAAAAGCTGTACTTACCCTGATTTGTGAAGCACGAGATCTAGAGATGACATCACATAAGAGCTGTGTTACTTAAAACCAACAGAATTAGGTATAAGAAGCTGCCTGCTCAAGTTGGGATTTGGTCTGTGCAGAGGCACCTACCTGTTTAGCACACACAAAAAAATACATTTTGAGAAATTAATACAATATTTTCAAAAAAACAAATAAACAAAAGCTCATTAATCCTTGCATTTCAATCTCCACAGAGACTGAAATCCTTAACATTTTCATCTCCAATATAAAATAAATTTTAAAACCATTTTCAAAATTTTGGCCTTTCAAAGAGGCCCTGGGAGTTTCACTGAGTACAGCAATTACCACAAGGTAATGCCAAAACTGAAAATTGAAGTCAGATCAGTTCACCACAGGAAGACTACAATTTAACTCCTTTAAAAAACCAAGAAAAGCATTTTGGCCTCCTTTATGAGAAGGGGAATTGAAGTAATATTCATATAGTAACTGTAGTAGACCCCCAAACTAAACTTCAGATCTAAAACTGGTCCTTTATCTCTAAAACAGCTTTCTTCTCAAATGATAAAACATATCACACTGCTTATGGAAAAAGCCAGGTCCACAGAAACTCCTGTTGCTGCCCATATCATTACACAGCCTCAAGAGTAGCACAGAAAATGGAAGAAATTGTCGCTTGGTTAAGGGGTTTTTTGTCTAATTAATTTAAAACAGAAAAGTAATTTCCTTGAGTATGTTTTTTATTTTAAAGATACTGTGTCACACAGAAAGTTTAACTTGAGATTATGGATTGAATATTACAAAGTTGAGCATGCTGCTTAGAAAAGAAGCTAAATGTAATAGAATTCAATACTCTGAGCCTTTACCAGCAGCAAATAAATCTCATTCTTCTCTGTGTCCTTAACAAAAGCTACGAATTTTCTAAAAAGAAAATTTCAGGGAAAGTAAAACACATGGAAAATATTAACCTCTGCTCATCATAAGAAAACAAGGGAAAATCTCCTTTTCTTTGGAGAACTTTTAAGCACAGCCTTTACAGACACAAGTGGATTATTGGCACTGTATTCCCCACTTGTTCTTTAATGAAAAAATTATTTTATATGTGTATAAATGGTTAAATAAGTTATATCTCTGCATTAATTATCCAACTGGTGATCAAATGAGACAATTCATAAGAGCCTGTCTTGCATAATGAGTACAGCTTATAAGCCATATCTAAATGAAGGGTCTTAAAATGGTACAAACATCTATAAGAAGCCCATTACAGTAAAAAGTTCTGTTTCCAAGGACCTCCATTTGGTGGACAGATGAGTATACAAATGAGAACAACAAAAATTAGCGGCTTACCCCTCCCTCTTGCCCCAGTCATCAAAACTGCATGTATTTGTAGCACATACTGAATTATTGACTCCAATAAATGTAAAGACTGCATACATATTTAGAAAATACAAGATTTACATTTTAAGCAGATAATAAAATGGGAATGATTTACAATAGTTCTATTAACTCATTCCATCAAGTGGTTATAGAAGTGTCCTAAGTTTGGAGATGATTTAAATTATTATCACCACCAGACAAATGTAATAGCGATTCAGAGTCTACTGATAACTTTCTACCTTCTACTATCCAAACTGATTAATTTATGCAGACGCACATATAGTCAAAGAATTACCTTTTTCTTTCAGGAATGAAAGTGCACTCTTATGACAATGCACTCAGAATGTCATAGAAATGCTGCAAAACTAACAGCCTCACTAATTTAGGCTGATTACACACTACTCTTTGATCCAGAGACTCTGCATGCTCAATCATTCTGCCCCTTCTGAGACAGAGTAACTTCATGGGCATCACACCTCTAAGGACACAAACACCAACAGGCCTAAATCTTTGCGGCTCATTTCTGAGATCACTAACAGAGGAATAAAGTGAGAAAACTGAGTATATCAGAAAACACTGCAGACTGATTTATCATAAATAACAAATAAATGTACTGTCACAGTTTCATTCTTCTCTACAGCTCCTTTCACTCCCAGTTCACTAGTTATTAGTCATGGTGGAAAAAGCCCATTAATTTCACTACCACCATTTCAGCACACACATATATACTCCATCACATAAAAACCTTTAGCTCTCTTTCCCACAAATGAAATTTATCTAGATCTTATTAAATTGACATGAGTAACTCAACACATTAATTCCCTCTCCTTGGAAGGCAAATCCAACACCAATTTGTGCAAAAAGCATTTCAAAGGATCCAGGATGTATCATATTGAGGATACAGAAAATACAGTATTAAATAGAAGCAATATCCCCAATAATCCAGTGAAATGAATTACAGTGGACAGTGCAAAATACTTCATATAAGAGATATAAAACTCCGTCATAGAATAAATGCAAGGCAAAAGCATATGAAAGAAAAAGACCAAACTGCTTATATTCTCATTATTTATTTAAAATGTCTAGCCTTTCTAGAATACCATTAAATCCTAAGCCTTAGCTCATAGCAATAAGTCCATAGATTAAGTAGCATTACCTCTCAAACTTAATTTACTATCCCTGCACTTTACCCAAGAAAAATGGGAAACCAGTGTACATAGTTCATACTTTTCAAAATATTATTTGAATAATCCTATAATTCATTACTTTACTGTAAAAAATAACCACCCCTTTTTTGAGCATCTGCTCATATTGGCATTTTTCAATGTCTCTGAAGCCTGTCATCCACCTCAGCCTCTTCTTTTGCTGTTAGCAGTGGGGGGGATAAGAGGTTGGCTTTTGTTTTTACTATTTCTCATCTCCTTTTGGCTAAATATTTTTGGCTTGTCCCTCCACAGACCCTCCATTCAGATAAATGTATGTTAGCTGATTCAAAATAGACATTTAATTTGGGATATTTAACATTTTTACATTTCCCACAAGTTGCAGCAGACCTGTGGTTTTTACCCAATTAAAAATAGGTAGACGACAAACTTCTACAACCTGCAGCAAACATTGTGCCTCACATAGACAGCTATGAACAAACTCCCCTTCTCAAGCCAACTTACAAAGTCACCACCTAGTTAAAAAAATTAGAGTGAATTACGAATGCTGCAATGGCCAGTATTGCTCAAACTTATAGTATAAAAGGACATACTGAAAGATAATTGAAAATCTGCACTGTATATTGAGTGGACACATACTATTTAATGATTATTATTAAAGCAAATCAAGACAAATCAGTGTGCTTTGAATTCATATGACACTACTCAGTAAGAAATGGCTTTGTACATTTTGTTTGTTAGACACACTAAAAGTTTTTGTTTGAACAGAGGTCAGACTCAGAAATACTATTTCAGCTAAGTTTGTATATTCCTGTCTGGCAAAACCAGCAGTGTCAAGAAGAGACTTTGTTTTCTGAGACAGACTCTGCAGAAAGACAAGCACTGATTCCGCTTTCGAAAGTCCCACCTTACCTACAGGTTATCTGTACCAACCCTCTCATGCTAACAAGTGTCAGCCCCATTGCTCACAATTTTCTTGGAGGGCCACAGAAACAACACCTCACATTTGCACTACAGACCTTCAGGCCCAAAAAGCAGCACTGCTGCTGCACAGAAGTTCAAAATAACCACGTTATTTTGAGAGAGCTCACTGCCTCAGTCATTCCCTCCTTCTCCCTCACTGCGCACTCCCCCCATCCCTGAGCAAAGCAATGGCACTGCTCTTGTGAGCAGGAAATTGACAACAAAGTTAGAGAATACCCTAATAAAAACATTTGCATTTACTTAGAAGAGTTCTTAAGGAAAAAAACAGTAAATTTATGAGTTGGCATAAAGCTAGCTTTGGCTGTGTGTTATAACCAACACAGACAGGCTACTAAAACCCCAGACCAAGTAGTATTTGCTCCTCACCCTGCATTTCACTGAGCATAAAACAACTTCATCATGGTAACACTACAGCAATAATAATAAGGCAAGTGCTTATTATTATTCAAACTGAAATACCATTAAGAATAGATATTACAATGACATCTACTGGGAAATAAGCTACAGGAAAATGGAATAGCACATATGGAGTCTATACTTCAGAGCACACAAATTTCTATTTGACAGAGCAACTTAGTCGTTGCACCTGAGAAACAGAAAATTAAGATTTCTCACTGAAACAGACACAACTCACTTGTAAAAACATATTAGCTCATTCACTTCGAGAAAGAATTGCCAACCTAACTAGCGAGAGCCCTGAGAAGAGGAAATGCTCCTAAATTCAGTGTGCCGTGATGATGTTTCATCTACTGACATGCAGTTTTGCTTCATAAAGCAGCCCAATGACTGAAGTTCCTGGTAGGGATATCCAACAAAATTTACAAAACTTAGATTACTAAGCAAGAGGTCAATTTCAGGTGTGCAATTAAGTGTGAAAACAGCATTTGAAACAAAACTTTAAAAAAGGGCCATCAGCCTCTAGACATAGATTCTACTAAATAAATCTGCTGCAAACATGGTATTTAAATCAATGTTTTTCATCAAGAAAATATTCCGCTGAACACTACAGAGTAAGATTTTACTTGCTTAAAGCACTGACTAGAGACGCTCTTGCCTTACATAGGCACCACTTTCTGCCTCAGCACTAAACCACAAAGATTAATAACTGTAAACTCAAGTAAAACACAAGCAATGGACAATAAATTTCAGAGAGCTGATTAACTGTAGGATGCAGAAGCTTTCTACTCTGAATTAAAATTCTTGATCAATATAATTCAATAATCACAGTGTGAAAATAAACTATAGAAGGGAACAACTAGAATGCCACTTGTAACCAACATTTAGTGTTACAACATTTATATTAGCAACGTGCATATTTACAAATTTTATTTTCATACCTACACATACAGTATTACTACCAGCAACTCCAATTACCACTAATAAAATGGCTCATGCTGTTTTCATATCCACTCAACGGAGGATCAATCCAGCACTTCCTGAACTCCAGGTTGAACTTGTGGCACTAATAAATGCATTAAATTAGCTTTCCTGGCAAAACACAGCACAGGTGATGAAAAAGGAAAGTAGATTCATTGAGTGATAAATTCTTCTACAACTTTGCCAGCTTCACTGACTCACTTAAAGGAAACATGTTCTAGATTATCCTCACTGAAATTCCCAAACCTAACAAGCCATTTTAGTGGTAGGCAGGTGGCTGCAGAAGCAGCCTCTGTGAGAGATCAGGAGCTGGCCCCACATCAGACAGAGCCAGTTCTAAGCCAGCTCCAAAAGAGCCCCACCACTGGCAAAAGCTAGTCAGCCATGCTGGTGGCACCTCTGTGCCAATCTATCTACCAAAGGGTAAAGAACACTGTGAAGCAGCTGTGAGAGGAGTGAGAAAAATGTGAAAGTCACAACCCTGCAGACAGCAAGGTCAGAGAAGGAGGAAGGGGAGGAGGTGTTTCCAGGCACTGAAGTGGAGATTGCCCTACAGCCCATGGAGAATCCCACAGCAGGGCAGGTGGATATGCTCTGAAAGAAGCTGCAGCCTGTGCAGAGCCCACAGAACAAGCTTCTGGCAGGGGCTGCAGCCTGTGGAGAAAAGTCCATGCAGGAGCAGGCTCTGGGCAGAACAGTGGCCTGTGGGGCACCCAAAGGAGCCATCTGTTCCTGCAGGACTGGATGCTTTTGGGAAGAACCCATGCTGGAGCAATTCTTGAAGAACTGCAGTCCATGGGAAGGACCTGGTATTTGTGCTCCAAAGTGTTTTGGAGCACTTTGTGAAGGACTGTACTCATTGGAAAGAGGCCATATTGGAGCAGAGGGAAGACTGTGAGGACAAAAGAGCAGCAGAGACAAAGTGATATGAATGTACTAGAGCATCCCCCATTCCCTGTTCCCCTGCACCACTGGAGAAGGAAGAAGTACAAGAGTTAGAAATTAAAGAGTGAAATTGAACCTGGGAAGGGAGGGCTGGGGGAAGGTGGGTTTAGTTTTGATTCTGTTTCTCACTGTCCTACTCTATTTTTAATAGGCAGTAAATTAAACTAATACTCCCCAAGCTGAGAGTGGTTTGCCCACGACAGTAATTTGTCAGTGACCTCCTTGTCCTTAACCCATGAGCTGCGGGTTTTTTTTTCCCTTACTTTTTCCTGTTGCTCAGCTGAGGACTGAGAGTAAGAGAACAGCTTGGTGGGCACCTGGCTGACTTTCAAGCTTAATCCACCACTGCATACTTCAAATTTAAAATCACACGGTTTTGTGTGATTTTAAATCATGAAGTCCTACCATAGGCTGATGGACAAGATATATCCATGTAATCACTGAACTTAAGAGTGAGACAGTACAGTACATTGCCCATGTATTCATTACTACTGTTTCAGAGGTTTTTTAGAGTTGCAACTTGTTATCATCTTCCTGAAGTTCTGGACTAATATTCACTGGAGCTAATCAATCTCCACTTTCATGCCTGCAGAACAAGTGCTCCATCAGTGCTAAGATTAATCACTCCTTCACTGAAGTTGGATTATACAGTAAACAAGCTTGGGGAACAGAAAAAGCAAAAACAACTTTCCTCTGCTATTCACACTTCTGATAACTAAATAGATTTTACGAATCTAACTCAGTCACCTCTGTTAAGGTGATACACATCTTCAGTAAACTGAAGAGAGATCATTCTTGAATTTGCTTATAAACCATGATTCCTGCAATTCCTTGTAAAATTACACAAGTTATATAGTGGTACCAGTCATTACAAGCAACTCCATGGAAATTTCCCATTACTAAAGCTGTAACCATTAAGTTGCTGTTAGTGTAAAGCCCATCATTCCTGTAATTTAAAACTAATACGCTAATATTCTTATTCTCTTGTTCAGCCTGCTGAAGATGCTTCCAAATCTACAGCCACTTAGGTTTGCTTATGAGATCTAAGTAAAAATAACAGATACGTGGAAAGCAACTATGAAACTCATTGATCTATGGACTGTAATAAAATTAACAAGAAACAAGTAGTTTTCACCTTTATGTCTAGTTAAATAAAGCTACCTGCAGGAATGAAGGCAGGTTATTTCTAGTAACCAGCAGGATGGATTACTAAGAACAAGAATAAAAATCTTCTTTCTACCCTACCCCTCACAAACACCAGAAGACTGTTTCTGTATATAAAATGCAAACAGTGATGGCAACATGAAGACTATGAAGGAAGGAAAATCAGAAGCTCCCTCTTCCTTTTCAGTCTCTAGAGCTGACAAGTAAAGCATAATAATATTGAATAACTAAAAAATACAGAGCCTTTTAGAATAATCCAGCCAACCCAGCTGGATCACAGAAATCAGAGGTTCCTTCTGAAGGCTGGGCAGAGGACAGAGGCTTGGCTTTTCACTCAGTTCTGCATGCTGTGGGGGAGGGACCTCCCCCCACCTCAAATCTCTGCACACCAGACACTTACACGTTGAAATGCCTCCACCTGGTAATTTTTTCTGCCTCTTTCAACAAAGAGTTACAGACACAAGCATTCAGTTACTCTAGAAAGCTCCATGCACTGCACAAAACAAAAAGCTGGTTTTTAAAAAGAGCAATGATAATGAGAAACAAACAAAAGGTTATTTCAGAATAGACTTATACAGGACAAGCTCAAAGAAACTTAACAGGGCAAACCAGTGTTGGAATTTATGTCAGTATTTCAGTAACAAGATGTGCAAGTCACATAACTGTATGGTCTTGTTACTTACACTATCATAAGTAGAAATTTTCTTTATGATACTCCTGAACAAAATTAAGCAGGAATATGAAAACTTTGTAAACACAGCACACTGCCCAATATAACTATTATCTCTTTTTTATGAAAGACCAGATAAACCAATGTAGACTGCAAATACCAAGTACATCAAAAAATCAAATTTAATAGAATTACTCTGTTGCACGTTTAGACTGAGACTGAACTTGTAACAGAGGACATAGCACTAGCACATAAAACATTGAACACTCCATATAAAATTTAACCTGTGATTGACATTGCGTCAGATACCACACAAACACTGTCCTAAACAAAAAAGCTTTTCTTCCCCTTCTCTTTAAGAAGCAGCATGACATAAAAATCTGTAGGATTTCTCCGAGTTATTAGAAGAATAAGACGTTTTTGACATGAAGAAACTTTTTTTCCCCCAAACAGCAGTCTTTTCTTTCACTGCTGCAGGTCCATTTACTATATATTTGCTGTATTTCCTACAATTTTCCACAAAATTTAAAGCTGATGTTCTCTGATACACTACCATATAACAGACTCAAGGGAAGGATAACATTTTATGTAACATTCCCTGTTGCTAAAGTCATCGAGCTACATATCAATCATAATTTGGATAAACACTGACAAAATTTTTAAGAACAGATTTTTAATTTCATAAGCAGAAGTCAAATGAGTTGCAATTGCCACAGCTCTACTACTATGAACTAGCAATTTCCTCATGTATGAGATTACATTTTAATTATTTTGAAGCTGTAATTATGTTGCTGGGTAGGGGGGAAGAGAAAAAACCCATTCACTTTAGCGCTGAACTTCAAATTCTGTTACACTGGCCTGTGCCACACTGGCTTTTGCAACAGTTTTTGCACTGGATAATAAAACTTCAAAGCAGCAATTGGCACAGAAAGGGAGTGGCTTGGCTACTGAAATAGATAATACAGGCCAATGAAGGGCCTTCAATGCTCCCATCACCACAGCACCTACCAGCCTGCAAATAAACTTCAGGTCTCAGTCACATTCTGAGCCTCCCCTAGATCTCCAGATTATCCACAACAAATCTTCTGTCAGCAGTGAAATACTACAGGATTACAGTAGAATTAGTTCATCCTCATTACATGACTTTCTGAATGATTATTCTTCCACGCATTCCAGAGCATTTACAAACCCATCTTCCTCCAAAAATTCAAGGCTACTATTTTGAACATAATTTGGATTTCTTTCAGACATAACAACTTTGGAATAATAAATATTATTAGAAGCAAAACCACAAATATCCAATTAACTGATAATTATTCCCATTAATCTATTCCCCTCCTGTAGAGAAGAAGAAATCAGCTTTTTATAGAGATCTGGTGCAGCAGTTTACGTAGTTCTGGCACTGTGAAGGTGGGGTGAGCTCGCTGACAGATTTGTTACTAGGACACTCGCATCACTAAATCCAGAATCCCCTCACACTGAACATCTTCTCCACAACAAACACACCTTGTCATGTCTCAGAGCATTCCAAAAGCTGGAGACTTTTGCCTGGCTGATGTCTCCATTCCCCACTTCCTTAAAAATTTAAGCATGTTGATGCTTGACCCATCCTGCACCTCACAGTCAATGCTCACAACACAATTTCATTCTTAAATTCTCACCTCCCCCTTAAAGCTCTGTGTTGTCGTGATGCTTGGATAAATTGCCAACAGTCGGGATATTGCTGTGTGGTGGTCAGAATCCATCAGGCTGACCAAGAGTGCCTCATTCTTTTCCTTCATTCACCATCTGTCTGTATCCATCTCCTGTGATCCTAGACTGTCCTCACAGACTGTGTGCTGTCTGGGGCAATAACCATCTTTTTTTCATTCTCTATTTGCACAAAACAGCATGGAGTCCTCTTCTGCAGTTTTCATTAAGACATTAAAAGCGGATCTGTTCCATAGAGATTCACAAACTTTGATTTATACAAAGAATAAAAAAAAAAAAAGTCAAAGGAAAAAAACCCAACTACATGCCGTTCTTCCTATCTGGTTCTGCCTTCCAATGCTCCTCTCCCATATTCCGGAAAAATCACTTCTCAAAAAAGCAGAAATTTAAACACACGTACGTCAGGTTGTAACTGTAAGTCAGTATTTCAACACGACTCTTAAAAACCCCAAGTCACGCTAATTCAACATCAGAAGTGTTATTACATAATAAAATACATCTATATCATTTTACTGTAATTGACCTGTTTTGTAAATGACCCAAAATATGCAAAGTCTTCTCTTTTAAAGGACAGTTGGTCATTCAGCAATTCAAAACAAACAGTGAGAGCTTTTTTACAGGGACATTGTAAGTATTCTCTGCCTCTGGTTAAATAGTCTCTCCCATTCTCACTGACAGAACAGTCTCAGCACAGATCTCATCACTAGCTGCCCTCTGGAAGCACACAAACACTCTGCCCTTCGGGGACTGAATTCAAAAACAATTCTGGGACACTTTGGAATTCTCTCAACACTGACACCACAAATCCACATCATCCCCCCCACCTTTCTCTCCTGCACACTCAGACGTGTCTTAGGGACATGTCTTCTTGTGTTTGGGGGCAAAGTTTTCCTTTGGCCCTATTATCACTATCAAACTAAACCGAGAATTTTGCCTTTCTTTCCACTAGAAAGAGAAATGAAAAAAGCAGAGTCCTAACACCAGCCTGGCTTTAGAGCAATCACCGCAAAAACCACACTATGCGGTAACAACTTGCACTTCCATCTCTTCCTCCCTAATTCTGTACCAGCTCTACTACATCAGGCTTCCATCCACTTGGTAGCTGCCCTTCCTATGGAATTCCACAGTCCTGCTCGAGAAGGGAAATACAAATGGACAGACATAACTCTACTAAAGCCTATGTCATTCTGCTCTAAATTAACAGGCACCAACCCTGTATTTGCAGGAGTCAGCCATGCCCTCGGTTTATCACATCACCTCGGCGCCGGCAGCAAAGCAGATCAGAATTTGCGGAGGGAAGGAAACGGGGGGACAGAGACACGATCTGGAATAGACATTCACTCACAAAGTGGAAGGAATCCAATTTAGGAATCAATTACATATTTAAGCGCCTTGTCACGCCGGGGTAGTTCACGCTGGAGGTGAAGCAGCTTCCCCCCCGTGCCCAGGCTGCAGCAGCCGGCGCTGCCCGCCCGCC